>JAPTJF010000116.1:0-143017 GCA_029339195.1 Micractinium sp. NFX-FRZ | reverse complement strand
TGCCCCCACCCCTTTCATGCCCGCCGCTCTTCTCGGTTTGGTTCAAGGGCTGCCCCCACCCATCTCCGTTTGGCGCTCTTCTCCGTTTGGTTCAAGGGCTGCCCCCACTCCTTTTATGCCCGCCGCTCTTCTCCGTTTGGTTCAAGGGCTGCCCCCACCCCTTTTATGCCCGCCGCTCTTCTCCGTTTGGTTCAAGGGCTGCCCCCACCCATCCCCGGCCCGCCGCTCTTCTCCGTTTGGTTCAAGGGCTGCCCCCACCCCTTTTATGCCCGCCGCTCTTCTCCAATTGGTGCAAGGGCTGCCCCCACCCCATCCCGAGGAGTAGGGGAGGGCAACTGAGCGCAGCGTGCACGCTGCCGGGCTGCTAGCCGATGCATCATCCATGCGATGCAGCTCACCAGCCCACCCCTCACCTTGCACTCCCTCTTGTTGCCCTCTGCTTGCCAGTTGGCCCCCGCTTGCCGTGCATCACCCAGGTTGACACAGCTCTACTGCCCTTCCGGCACACACCTCCACCACCTCCCCCCGTTGGGGCAAAATACTGAATCGCCCCTGGCAATTCACCCGTTGCCACTACCTCACGCCTAGCTCAAACTCCCGGGAATGCGGGCACAATGTGTTACATGAGGACATTATTGGCGATGCATACGAGAGGAGCATAGCAGGGAAGGAAAGATAGTGGAGTGGAGCAGGCACCAAGGATCGCAGGCCAACACCGCTTGAACAGGTGCTCGTGGCCGGCGAGTGCATCAGTAATGTACAAGGGCTACGGTTCTCTGTCGCATTGGCAGAATAACAACGAATCTACCAGAAGGGGCACCATCCTGCAATAAAAATGGATGACGGGCACAAAATGACGGGGTGGGGGTGGTGTGTGTGTGTGTGTGGTGATGGTGGTGGTGGGGGTTTCAAGAGACAACCGCTGGTTGCTTGCACCTCTTGTGTCGACCTGCCCCGCAAGTAGCGCATCACTGCTGCTATTGGCGAGCACTCGAACGCATGCCATCACGTTGCAACGGCAGCGTGCTCCCGTCATGGCGCACTTCAGGATGTAGGTTAATGCTATCAGAGCAACAGCATTCGCGTTGTTTACAAGGCCCACTCCACCACACTTTCCCAGATACCTACCCCAGCCTTCGTTGCCCCCCATTTGCTTTTCCGGGCCATCCATTCCAGCCCCCAAGCCCTTGCCATTCCCTCACTCACCGATGTATGACTGACAGAGTGCCTCATTGGATGTCGCCAGCGCAATGAGCCGCTGCACTTGCTGCGCAACGCTGTCCGGCTCGGTGGGCGCCACCATGCCCTCGGCCACAGCGTCGCGCCCTGTCAATTTGTCGCTCATCCGCTTCATCACGGCAACAGCTCGCTCGTTCAACACCTGCGTGTGCAAGGAAGGAAACAAAGAATGCAATGCATGCACACTAAGCTGCACAACGAGTTGTATGAGGTTGCTTCAACTCCAAGTAATTTGCAACTTGCCAGATGCTTCACCCTAGCAAATCACACATATGCTTCTACAAGGCCACAATTTGTTGCTCCAGTGCAAAGCACGGATAACGCGTCACCAATAACTGATTGAATCACCTCGGTGGCGTCCCCAATACCGCCATAAGCAGCCAACACTTGCTCGCGAGTGAGGTCACGTCGGGGCGGCGATGGCGGCGCGGTGCGGAGGTCGGCAGCTATGCTCTGAGGCAGCGGTACCGGCGGCGCCACGCCGCTGCCCCCGCCGCCAGCCAGCTCCTCGGCTTCTCCTGCTCGCCCTCCGCTGATAGGTGAGGCACTCGCACTGCCCTCCGCCTGCTGCTGGTGCTGGTGCGCTGCTGTTGGTGCTGTTGTTGCCGCTGGCCCTGCAGCCGCCTCAGGTAGGTTGTCGCCCGTGTTGAGAAGCCTCCAGTTGATGAGTGGGTCGTGCACAAATGCCTCCAGCATGGCCATCACGCTGTCCTTGTTACCACGTAGCGCACGCATCACCTCGGTGCACGTGGCCCTGCCGGGTGGGGTGTGTGGGGGGTGGCAGAGTAAAGGAGGCAGGGTTGCGTCGTGTGCCAGTTGTGTGCTAGGGTGAGCGGTGGTTGCAGGTTGGGGCAGGGATACCCTGCCTGCAACATAACGCTGATGCTCCCACAAATGCGGCCCTAAGCTAGCCGGCAGCAACCGCCGGGTTTCTCCTTCCCCCACTGAATCCGCTCAAAAGTGTCCCCTCCCTCGCAACCGCCGCGCCTCCACCCCACTTCCTCCACGTCGCATGAGAGGGCCCTCAATGTTCTCAATGCCTCAATGCCCACCACACCCACCAGATGCACCACACCCACCTGAAGTTGCCTTCTATTCCCGACACCTCCATGGCCTTGACCATCATGCGTGTGAGGCGGAAGGGCACCTTCTCCGGGAACTTCTCGCGGTTCATGCTTGCCTCGAAGCAGTCGCCAAAGTCAATGTGCAGCAGTTTGCCTGGAGGGAGCAGTTTTTGCCGAGGGCAATGGTTTTGAATTAACACTTAGAGCTGATACAAAGCTGCCATAGTGAACGTGTGAACGGGAGCAAATGTGGGCAGGTCTTGCCCACCATGTGGTGTGTGTAGGGAGGCGGGTGAGTACAACAAGTGCAATGTGCGCATACATCCTTGTTCGAAATGCAATCACTTGTCATTAGACCTAGATAGAGTCCTTTGCCTTCCTTCCTTCTCAACTATTCGTTGGGTTTTCCTCCACTCTGTTGCCATCACACTTACCCGAGTATCTGTCCAGCATGAGGTTGGAGGGGTGGCGGTCGCCCAGGCCAAGGATGTAGCCAACCTGGGGCAAGTAAGACATGGGGAAAGGAGGGGGCTCAAGTTTGCAAATTCGGAAGCGCTTATATAGGGGTCAACAACGGCGGCATTAGTTGGGGTAGGCAAAGCAAGACATGTGAGGATGAATTTGCAGTGTGCACATTTGCCCAACTAAGGCAGCGCGGCTGCGGTGACCAGCTGCCCACGCTCCTCCATATCCCCAGTGGGCCTTGCCACTCCTCACCATGCTCATCACTGCCGTGCTGCGTGTGTAGTTGGTGCGCCGCTCCAACCACACCTCGCTGTTGCGGCTCTTCAGCCACAGAACCTTGTGCAGGTCCTCGCCTGGGTGGGAGGCAGGGCAAAGGCAAGGACAGGCACATGGGGGGAGGATGGGGAAGGGGGCAAGACGAGGGGTTTGAGGCGGGCACAGGTGGCACGAACCAAGTCCAGCGGCATTCCCAGGTACCGGCACGGCATGATCCCGCGGTATTGTCCTCCCGGCCATCCCAAATGGCAGCCCCCGCCACTAACCTCTGCTATTTTCCACCCTAACAACCTTGAACCTCTTCTTCTCTGCTCCTAGGGGACCCCTGCCTTACCCAACACCATGCCCCCATGCAACACCCCCTACTCCCACCACCTGCCCCACATCGCTAATGTTGCCGATGGCATGCCGTCCCACTTCCATCGCACTAATTGTGTATCAAACATAGGCCACTCACCGCTGGTGCTGTCCATGGCATGCTCAAACACCTCCACCTTCTGTATGACTGTCAGGTGGTCGTAGTCGGGCGCCATGCCCAACATCAGGCGGTGCTCCACATTTAGCGGGATCTTGCGGGCGTCTCGGTACTCGCGGATCAAAGCGTGCAACGTGTCGGTGTTGGGCACCCAGCTGCAGGGAGGTAGGGGTACAGGAGGTCGAAGGTGGCGGTGAGGGCGCCGTTGGTGGTGATGCAGTAGCTGGGGCAACAACGTGTGATTGGGGGATGGGTAGGGATAGAAGCGCCTTTGGTGAGTGGCCGCGCATGATACGAGGAGTGGCCCAAGTGCGGGGCCATCCGCCAATGCAGTTGCCTCAGCCCAAGTGGCCATCCGGAGGGTAGGAGCGCAACAATGCTTCAGCCAAGGCAACACGCTACCATCCCATACCCAAAATACTATCATGGCCGTACTCAGCCTCACGCCGTACTTGGCCTCACTAGTGCCGCCTCGCCGCCCCACCCCGCCCGCCTTGCCGCCCCGTTCCGCCTCCCACCTCATCCTCCACCCCACCCACCCACCCGATGAGCCCCGAGTTGGGGGACAGTGGGATGACCGCGTAGCGCGCAATCGACAGATCCCGTTCTGCCGTGATCCTATCTGCAGCCAGCATGTTGTTGACAAGCCCAAACAACTGCATAACGCGCTCATCCTGCCGCAGGTCCTCATGCCCCTTGAGCAGGAACATGTACTCGGCGCCGTCGCTGCCGTGGATGGTGAGCTTGCGGGGGCGCTGCTTGGACGTGATGACGTGCAGCTGGGGCGCAAATGCAGCTATGGTCACCAATGGCTCGCCGGCAATGTAAGTGCCCGGGACAGCCAGCTCCAGGCCCTGTGAAAGTGAAGAGGTTGACAAGGGCGTGCCAGTTGGTGGGGGCAAGGCAGAGGGGACACAGGTGGGATGCACAGCCTGTCAAAGTGGTGAACGTCACAGGTTTGGCAGACCTGTCGTTGGCGCTTGACATGCGCATGTCCTCAGCCCCAATGCCGTGCTCTACAGAAGACTCACCTCTGGCCAAGCCCTCTTGCCTTGCTTGCCACCACACGACCCCCCCACCCCGATCCCAGCCTCGCCCGCCTTCCGCACACCCCCGCTCTGCCCGCCCACCTCGCATTAACGCGCACAAGCGCAGCCGCCACATACTGCAGGTTCCCCCACATCCCGCCCGTCTGCCCAACTAATACATACATGAACAGGTACGCAAAGCTCCTCCTCACCTGCGCGCGCACGAGCGCGGGTGCCACGTACTGCAGCTCCAACGTGGTCAGGCTGGGCAGCTGCTTGTTGATGCGCTTAAAGACGTGGTAGTACAGGTCCCATGCCTGGTGCAGCTCCGCCTCCTTGCGCGACTGCTTGTACTTCAGGCACCACTCGTACGCTTCTTCCAGCTCGCGGCCGTAGGCCTGTAAGGAAACAAGGCAAGAGCGATCACAGGTGGTGTGTGTGGTACTAGGAGGTAGGAGGGAGTGTGGGTGAGTGTAGGCACCGCTCGTGGGCCTCACACAACTCACGACCTTAAGCATGGAGCCGTTATGCATACAGTGATGCTCGGGTGTGGGGGCAGCCAGGGACCATGTGTACGCGTTAACAGCTCGCGGGCCAGTATGTCCGCCATAAGGAAAGAAAAAGGCAAGGAAACGAGGAGGAGCTGGGGTTGAAGAAGCCAAGGCAAGTAGGCAGGTATGCAGGCGGAGATGGTTGCAAGCAGGCAAGCAACCACGAGTCTGTGGTAAAGATGCACTCACGCCTAACCCGCTACCTGCTCGGGCCATGGCCCCATGCTCACTCCCGCACCACATCCCATCTCCTGTTGCAAATCACTTGACCCCAACCCTACCCACGCCCGGCCTTACTTGCACAAATGCAATCTCCTTGAGAGTGGTGGGCCCCTGCTTGCGCATCATCTCGTGGAGAGGCAGCAGCGTGCTCAGCATCCCCTCCACGTTGCTCTCCCCAAAGTACAGGCGGCTCGCCTCCTCCAGCGCCTCGTGCCACATCTCGTGCCACAGGATGGCCATCCGGATGAGCTCTTGGCTGACCAGCTGCGCCTGCTCCACCAGCGTGGCGCTGTGCTGGCGCACAGCGTCAACCACCGCCATGGCGGCGGCCCGCCGGCTGGGGCTTTGGGACTTGCAGGCCACCAGGAGTGGGTACATGAGCGCCTGGGGGTGATGGCGCCCGATGCGGACTAGGAGGGAGTGGATGAGGCGGCGCACAGGAACAGAGGAGGTATGGATGCGGGCAATGACCTGTGGGGGGTGGGGCAAGGCATGGGGGACACAGCGTGGGGGCAAGGCGCGTGATATTTGGGTGCATGGATTTACTTCTGTGAAGGCTCATTGGTTGGTTGTACATACAACCAATTTGAAGCTAGCTTGGGCAGCGCTGAAGCTAGCTGGTGCCCGCCTCCGCCCACACATGAGGCACCAAGCATGTGTTCGCACCAGCCAAGGCCGATGCTGCCGTGGCCAAACCGACACGGTACGTACTCTACAGCCCTTGGTGGCACCCTACCTGCGGTATGACCACCAACCATGTGTCGATGCTGACGTGGCCAAAGCCCTCTGCTAGGGCCGCCTCCACGTCGGGCGCGGCCCCGTACGAGAACCACAGTGTGAGGAGGCGCAGTATGTCTTGCAGGTTGCTGCTGGCGCTGGTGCCCACGTCCACTGGGTCGACTGCGGGTGGGGAGGAAAGGGAGAGGGCGGAAGAGCGGGGTGGTGAGGGCGCGAGCTCAGGGGAGGGGTGCGCGCGAGAAAGCGTCAAGCAAGAGGGAGGAGGAGAAAGAAATGATGAGGCAAAAGTGTCAGCGGGAACGGCAGGCGTTGGGGGCACAGGGGGCAGGAGGGAGAGGCGACCGACAGGAAGGCTGGCCAAGAGGAGGCAGAGGCTGACAGACACTTGCTGCCAGGCGCATCAAGCATGCTCCCACTGGCACCCGCCCCACCTGTGTCGCCTCCCACCTGGCTCCCGGCCACCACCCTCCACCTCTCATGCCTCCGCCCTCCGGCCTTGTCCCCACCCCTCCGTGGGTGCCCACCTGCCGCCTGGCCCAGCTCAATGGACCTGAAGAAGCCGGTGACGGCGGGGGCCACAAAGCGCTGGGCCGCCGTGGCGTCTGCCCGTCCGTAGTACACCATGGCCTCGCAGTTGAAGTAGGCCCAGTGGTGCCACGCCTTGCCCCACCCGGAAGCAGACTCGGTGGCCGCCTGCACAGGGGGGGTGGGGGAGGCGGTGTGTAGGAACCAGGGACCTGCTGGCAACCATTCACAGCTCCTCCATCTACCCAAGTTAAGCGGCAGGTGAGGCGGCGGGACAGCCGCAAGCCAAGCAGTACCACATCTGTCCACACGCGCCAAGCTGTGCCACGCCCTCCCCCCCACCCCTTCCACACCCCTGCGCTGACCTTGAGGTTTGCCATGATGGCTGCGATGCTCCCCTCGCTCAGCTCCTCAGTCAGGCTGCGTCGCCACAGGCCCAGCTTCAGGTGCACCTTGGCGGACAGGACCTGGCGGGAGGGGTCGGGGGCCGGCGGCGGCGCAGAGCCGCTGGCAGCTGCCGCCGCAGCTGCGCTGCCCAGGGCCGCCGCCGCCGCCCCCAGCTCCGCCGCCAGGTGCTGCACCCCCGCAAACGCCTCTTGCCTCGCCCCCGTGGCCCACAGGTGCTTGTACCACGCGTACATCACGCCCGGCTGCTGGCTGCCGTGCGCCAGGGCCGTCAGCCCGCGCGCCTCGCTGTCTGCCCGCACGTCGGCCAGCAGGCGCACCAGCGTCTGCTCGCTCTGGCTGATGCGCCCGTTCTTGCGGCACAGGTTGGCAAACTTCAGCCAGGTGCCGCAGTCCTCGTGCATGTCCAGTGCCAGGCGGCGCACGCTGTGGGAACAGGGAAGGAGGGCAAAGGGGAAGGAGGGAAGGGGTGATGAGGCAAGGGAGAGGGAGGTGGCACAGCCCTCGGGCATGTCCAAGGCAGGGCGGTGCACAGGCTGTGGAATGGGGAGGGGGGGTCACAGGATGGGAAGGGGACGGGGGAGGGAGGTGCAGGTAGGTATGTGCAGCAGCGGGAGCTGGCTGGGGATGCCGTGCTGAGTGCAGGAGAAGTGGCCGGGGCGCCGGCAGGCGGCCGAGCCGAGCCGGCGCGCTTGCAAAGCTGCCACACACTCTTTCCGCGTTGCCGGGCTGCCACCCTGCGTGGCACCCACATCCCATGTGCCGGCCCCCACCCCGCACCGTGGTAATCCCCGCCCCCCGCCCACCTGAGCAGCGCCTGCCAGACCTCCACGTTGCGCTGCACCCCCTTGAGCCGCCCCGCCCACATGGTCTGCATCAGCCGCTTGCTGGCCTCCACCCCCGTGTGCAGGCTGGGCATGTAGGCGGGGCTGGACTGCTGCGTGCCCCCCGCCGTCGCCTCCTCCTCTGCCGCCTGCCGCTGCTTCACCGCCAGGATCTCCTCCAGCTCCGTCAGCTGCTGCACACGCAGCATGTCGGCGTATGCCCGCTCGTAGCTCTCCCCCACCAGGGCGGCCAGGTCGGTGCCCAGCAGGTCGCGCGCGCGCTCCACGCTCACTGCAAGGAGGTGAGGGAGACGGCAACGGGAGAAAGTCAGCAGGGTGGGTGCACAGAATTGAGGGGAGGGAAGAGGGAGAGGGCGGGTAAGGAAGGTGGCAGGGAGAGGTGCCCAGCAGGTCGCGTGCATGCACCAAGCTCAATGCGGGGTGGCAGGCGGGTGGGTATGGAAGGGGGGCCGAGCCAGGGGCCGGCTGGGCAGGGAAGGGCGTGGGAGAGTTGGGCACAACGTGGCTGCCGCATGCCACGTGCCTCCCTGCAACCTGCCCCCCATCTCCAGCCCCCCCACCCTCCATGCCTGCAAAACCCTCCTGACCTTCCCTCCCATCTTCCCACTCCCTCCCTAAAGCCCTCCTTTCCTGCATTTCCCACCCGCCTCCTGCATTTCCCACCCGCCCACCACTACAACACGCCCCCCACCCACCAGCAGCGGCGTCGTAGTTTTGGTTCTTCACGGCCAGCACGGCGCTGAGGAAGGCGCCCTCGGCACCCCCCGCCGCCTGGCCATGCGCCACCACGTCCACATACTGCCGCATCGCCCCCCAGTCGCCCAGCTGCCAGGCCGCGTGCGCCGCAATGGGGGCCATCTCCCGCCGCACGTGGGGCTCCACACGCGCCCACTCCCCGCGGCACACAGCAAACAGCTTGTCCCACTCCGCCAGCGCAGCCAGGCAGCGGCACTGGCCCAGCAGCGCATCCACGTGCGCCACGCTGCCGGGGGGCGCCGCCTCCAGCTTGACGCGGTACGCCTTGAGGGCATCGTCCCACCGCTGCAGCTTCTCGTACCTGCCGGGTGGAACAGGGGCATGAGGCGGGGGGGGGGGGGGTGGGGGCAGCGAGGGAGTATGAGGAGGTGCAGGGGGACACAGGGCAGGGAGATGAGGCTGCAAGGAGGAAGGGATGGAAGGAAGGGGAGGGTGTGCCTTCCTCGACGCCGGTCTGCCCCTTTCTCCGCTGCCTCCCCCTTGATGCCCTCCCCTCTGCTGAGCTCCACATCCATCCAACCGGCACTCCAGTCACATGCAACACACGCGCAGCTCACCAGGACTCCTCTTCCACTCCATGTGCAGCTGCCCTCCCCTGCCCCCTGCTGCCCCCTTAAGGACTGGTGCTTGCACAGCATCCTCCATCCACCCCCCACCCTCACCACGACTCCTTCAGGTCCATGTGCAGCTCCTTCTGCGCCACGTTGAGCACCCCCACCGCCGCGTCCGGCTGCCGCAGCTGGTTGTTGATGGAGATCAGCGCCTCCACAGCGGTGTGCGGGCTGCTCTGGAACTCCAGCTCCTTGTAGTGCAGCGCCTTGGCGTACGCGTGGCACTTCTCAGCCAGCGCGCCCAGCGTGCTGCGGGGGGGAGGGGGCGCGAGGGTGAGGGCTCACAGGGGGGTTGAGGGTGCGGGGCAAGGTAAACGCGGAGCTGTGCCGCTAGTTGGGAGGGGGCACCAACAGCCTCCTTCAACAAACTCTGCCAGGCCATCATCCCGTCATGATACTCTCACCACCTGCACCAGCCCTCACGCTACCCTCCTGCACCCTACCCTCCTGCACGCCCACTATTCATGGCACATTCAGCGGCAGCGCGTTCTACCATCCCCAAAGCAACTGCCATCAACATGGACACACAAAGCAGCACCCTCACCACGTGCCCAGGGGCAGCACCTTGCACAACTGCAACCAACAGCCCCCCACAGAAGCACACGCCAGCTCACCGCGTGTCCAGCGGCAGCGCCTTCTCGTCGTGCTCCATGAACTCTGCCAGGTTGAGCAGCGTGGTGACAATGTCGGGCGGGATGGTGGGGGAGGCCAAGGCCGCCTCCAGGCTGCGCACCAGCTGCTCCTGCATCTGCTCGTCCAGCTCGCTCCAGCAGGAGACAAAGCCGGCGGCAAACAGCTCGCGCGCCATGCCTGCAGTGTTTGGTACAGGAAGAATGGATGGCGGGGACGTGTCTGTTGTTGTGGCGGGTGGTGGGTCGGTGTGGGGGCACCGCTCTACAGGCAAGCATGCTGCAGTCCTGCACACTCTGCTGGCTGCTTGCAGGCCGCAAACGCGCCAGCACAGCAGCACCGTGCCTGCACAGTTGTACGTGCCTGGGTTGGTCTGCGCCAGCGAGGCACATGCGCGCAGCGCGCGAGACGGGCTCTGCTTGAGCAGTTCGATGGAGAAGTTGCGCATCCACTCGGCCCAGTCCTCCTTGGTGCTGCGCTGGCTGGACTCCCATGCGCGGCGCAGGCTCGTCACCCCCTCGCTGCGCAGGCCTGTATTGAGCCCCGGCTCGTCTGCAGGAGGCATATGGGGGAAAGCGGGGGGAGGAGGGGAGCAGAGAGGCGGTGAGAGCTGGCGGCGGGACCCTGCCCGCATCTGCTGCGCTGCCAACGCCAGCAGGCGAGGATTTAGGACAAGAGCAGCGGCCGCCCGTGCTGGGCTCACGCATGAGCAAGCCACAGCACGCAGCGCAGCCGCTGGTGGCCTGCCACAGGGCATAGCTGCGCCAGCAGGCCAGCCAGCCCACAGCACAGGCCGGCCTCACTCGTGTCTTCTGCACTGACCCCTGCCCTGCACCCTCAAACGCAGGTTCCCCCTGGCAGCCCCAGTCCCGCACCCCACCATCACTCACCCGACTGCAGCGTGAGGGTGCGCTCCAGGTGCAGGCGGTCGGGCGTGGACTGGCGCGGCTTGCCCCCCGGGCCCGACGCGGGCACCAGGTGCTCCTCAACCAGGAAGCCTGCAGGGCAACAATCAAGTACAACCAGCGGGTCAATAAGTACAAGCAGGTGTATTGATTGACCAAGGTCACGCGCGAGAGATCAGAGCGCCTGGCCCCATGGCGGTGGCAAAACCCTGACAGGCCGCCTCGCCCCTCTCACCCGCGCTGCTCTCCCAGTCGTCCGCCTCGCTCTGGCAGGGCGGCTCGTGGTGCAGCAGCTTGGAGGCGACGCGGGTGAAGGCGGAGTGGGGGGCCATGCGGTGGCGCCCCATCATCTGCAGAGCAGTGGGGGTGGAGGGTGGCGACACGCAAAAGCGGGGAACGGGTGGGTGGGTGTGGGGGCCAATCAGGCGAGGGGCTCAGAGAGTAAAGGTCGTGACTCACAGCTCTCTGCCCATGGGAGCCACCACACAGCCACCCAGCCAGCACAGCACAAGGCGTGCCCAGGGCTCTAGCCAGTCCTGCCATTGCCATCCCCGCATCCCACGCCTGCCAGCCTTGCTGACCTCTACAGTACTTCTTCCCCGCTACCCCCACCCACACCGCTGCCATCACATGCCCCACCCTGTCGCCCCCTTGATACCAGCCCACCAGGTCCCCTCCTCCCACACGCGCCCCCAAGCCCCCACCTTCTTGATGGTGGGCACAAAGATGGCAAAGTCGGGGCCGATGGCCAGCGCCACGCTGCACAGCGTGTCCAGCGCGCGCTCCCGCAGCTCCTCGCTGGGCCCGTCCAGCAGTCGGATGAGCGGGTGCAGCACCGTGGAGCTGAACCCCGACAGCTGCATGCGCGGCAGCAGGTCCTGCATCGTCGACAGCGTCTCCTCCTGGATCGCCAGCGGCAGCCCGCTGCTGCCGGGGACAATGAGCCGGTTGAGGGCGGGCAGCAGCAGCTGCAGGTGGTCCTCCAGCACGGGGCCCAGCGCGCGCACAGCATCCAGGGCGGGCTTCACCTGCGGTGGGGGGTGGGGCGTGCGGCAGGGGTGGTGGGTTGAGGAGGGGCGGTCAGGTTGGGCATGAGGAGAAGCGGCAGAAGAGAAGTGTGAGGGCAATGCCACCGAAACGGTACCGCGAGCCCGCTTGTGTTGTTGCGCAGCAGCTGCCGCCCCACCTGCCCTTGGATGCCGAACATACAACTGCTGATGGCCTCCCACCCAGCCACAGCCCCAGGGCCCGCCCCCCTCACCAGCGAGAAGTCCGAGGTGCGCTCCGCCTCGTTGAGCAGCGCCACAAACTTGGGCAGCAGGTCGGGGGTGTAGTGGCGGAAGTCGTCGCGCAGCGTCTCTGCAGGGGAGGAAGGCGTGGCGGGAAAGTGTGGGAAAGGGGGGTGTGAACAGGTGTGAGTATACTGCCGCAGGGGCCAGGCAGGACAGGTGGGCCTCAGGTGCGAGGTGATGGGGGGGCGAGGTGAGGAGGGGCGTCACCGAGCTACGTGGCGTCATGGCACGGGCAGGGCAGCAATGCTGGGCCGCCAGTGGCAGGCTTGACACCCACCCCTGCCCGCCTGCCTGCCCTACCCCTCACCCCAGCCTCAAGCCCCGCCCAGCTTCACCAGCTCAGTCCCGAGCACCGCGCAGCCCATGCCCAGACCAGCTGCACCCGTCCCACTCACGCGACAGCTCCGCCAGCAGCGACAGTATGTGGGGCAGCATGGCGGGCGAGGTGCCCCAGAAGTCTGTGACCAGGCCCAGCAGGTCGGGGAGGAAGCGTCGGACGTGCTGGCGCATGAGGACGACCAGGTCGGTCAGAGCCCGCACCATGTCCACGCGGCGCGCCAGGTCGTCGGCGCCCCGCGTCAGCTGCAGCAGCACCGGCACCACCTGCGAGTAGGAAAGGGGGGAGGGAGGGGTTGTGTTGTGGAGTGGGATGCTGCAAGGGAGGGCAGGTGGGGCAGGCGAGCATAGGGATGGGCCAGTAAGAGCACCGCTGCCCGCCTAGCCTGACGCTCCCATCCACCATTGCCTGTCTGATCTCCTTCCCTCTTCACTGCCGTCACTTCTCCCCTCCCCCTCCCCACCACGCCACCCCCCAGCACCCCCCACCTTGGGCAGGTAGGGCACAAAGGTGAGCCCCATTGCCTTGATGATGTCAAACAGCGCGGCCACCGCCTTGCCGTGCAGGGAGGCCATGGAGGGCTCCCGCAGCACCCGCATGAGAGCGTTGATGGCCACGGTGGGGTAGTACTCCTCGCTGCTCGTCACCAGCCCCGCGCTGGGCAGCAGGTCCAGCGCCTGCTCGCCGCCCGGCATGTTGCCTGCAAGCGAGGAGGGAGGAGCGCAGGAGAAGCGGAGGTGGGCAGGCGGGGCCAGGTGGGCTGATCCAGGGTGGGGGCTTGCCATGGGGTAAGCCAGGGGAGGTTGCCGGGTTCCTTGCCGCCCTGTCGCTTTCCATCTGCCCACCTGGCCCCCAACGATGCTCCCCCACCCTGCACCGGCCCCCCGCCCCCGCCTCACCCAGCTCCTGCTGCGGGGTCTTGTTTGGGAACTGCGGCCGCACGCCCTCCCGCTCCAGCTTGCCCTCCCCCTGCAGCTCTGCCAGGTTGACCTTGTGGGTGTGGGGGTCCAGGGCGCCTGGGCAACACAAGCATGGGGGACGGGGGCGGGAGCGTGTGAGAACACAAACAATGAGCCTTCGCTTCAGAAAGGCATAATTCTGGGGTCATGAACATGGGAAAAAAGGCTCCAGGAAAAACGAAACACATTGCCCCACCGCGCACTCACACAACCATGAAAAAGAAAACCGATCTTATAACCAAGCACGGGTACAAGCTGTGGCGGGGGGGGGGGCTGGTGCGGCCTCACCTATGATGCCCAGCACCTTCATCACCTCGCGCCGCACCCCAGGGGACCCCTCGCTCAGCATGCGCAGCAGCACGCCCAGCAGCTGGGGGAACTCCAGGTAGGGCAGCACCACAAACCCGGTGGACTCAACCACCTGCACAGGGGAAGCGACAACATGGCGCAAGAGGTGGGGGGGCGGGTGGGGGTGGCGGTGGGGCGGGGTGACCAGCACAAGTGCAGCATCACACAACGGTGGACCACATGACCTGGGCAAGGGAAGCAGGTGGATGGAGGGGCGCTGGGATATGCGGGGGCATGTGGACCGGGAGTACTCGCGCGCAACGGAGAGCGATGCAGGGTGGACGGCAGGGGGCAGCAGTGGGAGCAGACCTCCTGCCCCCCACCTCCTGCCCTCCCAAGCACCCTCCGCTCCCCCTGCACCACCAACCCAGCCCACCTGTCCCAGCGTGCTGACCGCCACCAGGCGCTTGTTGGGTGATGAGCCGTCCTGGATGGCGTCTATGACCAGGGGCAGGATGTCGGGGACGTCGGCACGCAGCAGGCTGCCCGCCACCGTGGCCAGCTCGCCCAGCGTGGTCAGCACGGCCACCTCAAACCCGTCCTCTGCTGGGGGGTGAGCCGGAAAGAGGCAGAGATGTGTAAGCAGAGCGGAGGAGCAGGGGCGGGGGCGGGGGCAGGATGCAGCAGCCCGCCCGACTGGCTGTCCCGTCGACGTGAGCCATCACCCCATGCGTCCACACCTTCCCCATTGGGACGCCACCCCCACTACATGCAACACAAGTCGCCCCTGCTCCTGCCGCTGCTCCCACGTCCTCCAATCCTGAGGGTGCTGCCCGAGCAGGTTTCGTGTGCCATTAGCAACACGCAAGCACCGCTGCCCCGTGCTCCTTATCTCACTCCCTCACCCCCAAGAGGCCCCTCCAGAGGCCCCAACCTCTTGGGCTTGGCAAGGCAAGCAGGGCTCCCCCCCCCATCCTGCCCTCCCCACCCACCTCCCTCACCCTGCGAGGTGCCCTTGGAGCTGGGCTTGGCGGTAGAGGCGGAGGGGGCTGCCACTGCGCTGCTGGCGGCCCGCAGCTTGCCCACCAGCGCCCGCAGCACGGGGGCGGTGTAGGGCAGCACTAGCTTGGGGGCGGACCCAATTAGCACGCCCAGCAACCGAGCGCTCTCTGCATCAGGGGGCAAGTCGGGGCAGGGTGGGGCCCAGGGAGGGTGCGTGAACCAATGGCCGAGGAATCCACCATGTCAAGGTGCTCAGTTGGGGCGAAGAAGGCAGAAGGGATGCCCTGCCAAGTCACAAGCCGTACCTGCTCATCGCCATCCCAGCCTCACCAGCATGCACAAACAAACTCCAGCGCCCCAACCGCCACCCTCAAGCCTCCACTTCTCCACCACCCCTGCACTCACCCTCCCGCTGGCGAAAAAGGACCAGGCCCCGGCACCAGCCCTACGCTACCATCCCCTCCCCCGCCCCCACTCACCCTCCCGCTGGCGCGAGTCCGGCGAGTGGTCCATGTCGGACAGCAGCTGCATGAGGTGGCGCCTGAGGGCGGGCATGACGTAGGCCGGGTTGGTGGGGGAGATGGCCCCCGCCAGCTGGATCGTCAGGCTGCGCACCGTGCTGCTCTCGTCGTTCAGGGCAACAAACAGGCTGCGCAGGCACTCAGCCTGGGCCAGGTGCGTCTCCAGGGCGTCGGTGCGGGACAGGGCCTCCAGGATGGTGCGGCGCACGGCCACAGACGGGTCGGCCACGGCAGACGCGAGCAGGCGCTGCACCGTCTGCGGGCAGGGGAAGGAGGAGGGGGCAGCAGCAGCAGGGGGGCAGGGAATGTGGGTGGTGGGCGGCCAGGGGTTGGCGGGGGCGGGGGCATGATGGGAGCGGGCGGGCAGCAGCAGGGACGTGGGCTTGTCGTCTTCAGGGCAGCAGCACTGCCCGCCGCTATGCACGCGATGCCATCTCCTGCTGTCTGCCGTTGCCTCACATCGGGCCCTGGTCGACTCTGCTAATGCACTTCCCACTCCCGTTCGCGCAGCTGCCAGCCACCGCACTAGCCCAGCCACCACCCACAACCACCATGATCCTGCCCCCACCCCCAGCCTTCAGCGCCCCACCTTGTCCACCGCACGCTGCTCGCTGGCGGGCAGGCGGCCGCCGGGGCGCAGGCTGTACTGCACATGCTGCTCCAGTACGTGTACCGCAGCCACGGCAGCTGCCCTGCGGATGCTGGAGTCGTTGTCATCCAGGTAGGGGGCCACGTGGTCCCTCACAAAGTCCAGCAGCGGGTGGGGCACCCAGGAGAAGGAGCCCAGGGTGTGCAGCGCCAGCCGGGTGAGAGCGCTGCCCTGCAGCTCCCCCACGCTCAGCGCCTGCTGCAGCGCCGCCACTGTGGCGGGGGGCGTGGCCGCGCTGAAGGGGCGGCGTGCCAGCACGAGGGAGAGGAGGTCCAGCAGCAGGGCCTGCACCCGCGGCAGCAGGTCGGGCAGCGCGCCCACCGCCTTGTGCATCGCGTGCACCAGCGAGTCTGCGGTGGGGAAGGGCAGCAGAGGCAGGGAGGAAGGGGCGGCAGAGGCAGGGTTGGGGAGGTAGCGGTGGGATGGGGACTGCAGCAGGGTTGGCAGGGACGGAAAACAGGCAGGCGCGAGCGGTGGAGAGGTCACGGGGCGTTGGGTACACTTGGGCCCCTGCTTCAATTGGTGGCTGGCCCTAGAAATGCCACCCCCTCGCTCCAAGCGATGCCTCCACCCCACCACCCGCCCGCCCCACCCGCCCCCACCCACCGCTGAGCCCTGTGTTGAACATGGGCTCCAGCAGGGAGGCCACGTACGGCTGCCAGTCGGCCCGCAGCGCCACCGCCAGCGTGCCCACGCAATCCAGCGCCTCGGGGCAGGCGGGGCGCCCACGCGACCGCTGGCCCAGGCAGTCCTTGATGGCGGCGGCAATGGGGCGCAGCGAGTCGTCGGGGCTCTTCATGCGCGCCGCCACCCCTGCACGCGCCAGCGCTGTCGCCATCTCCCCCAGTGCGGTGAACCCCGCCCCCCGCTCCGCCGGCACTGCCAGCACCCCCAGCAGGTAGTCTGTGGCCTGGCGCAGGTAGGACTTGACGAAGCGCTCGGGCGCAAATGCGGCGAGGCGGGGGACGAGGGAGATGACGGCGCGGCGGATGAGCTTCTCCTTGGAGTCGCGGAAGCGCAGGACGGTGTCGCACACCTCGCGGTAGCGGGCCAGCATGAACTCGCCTGGCAGGGGGGAAGGTGGGCGGGCAAGGGGGCCAAGTGCCCAGGAGCAGCAGGTGAGCAGGGCGGAAGGACTGCGACCAGGGTGGGGCAGGCACAGCGCCGGCACGCATGGCAGGGGCGCAGGTTGGCAGCGGCGTATCAACACGCTGCACCCTGCCTGCCTGCTCCTTTCTCCATGCCTGCTGTTGCCGCATCTCTCTGTCTTCCATGGTGCTGTTGTTCAACAACGATGCCCACCTCACTTGCCAACAAAGCAGCACCACCATCTCCATACCCCACCCACCCGTGTGCCTCAGCAGCTCCCCCAGCGCCAGCAGCGAGCCGTGCACCGTCTCCAGGCTGGTGACCCGCGTCAGCCCGCGCTGCGTCTCCTCAAACAGGCGGTAGTACCACTGCAGGTGCCGGGGCGGTGGCAGGCGGCAGGCGTGAGTGGGCAAGCTGCTGCTGGGCAGGGTGCTGCTGGGCAGGGGATGTCAGGCGGCAGGGACAGAAGCAGGACAGTGCAAAGGGTCTGCAAATCTGGGGTGCCAGCAACCAAAGTGCACCCACTATGCACCTGGCCAACACGCACAAAAACGCATGTAATAGCACCCTGTCGCCACCACACATTGCAACAGCAAGCGGCACGGCGCCACCCACCTGCACCCTGTACCGCGTCTCCCGCTTCTCCACCAGCACCAAGCAGGCGCGCAGCGCGGCCACCGCCGCCTCCCGCACATGCTGCCGGCTGTCCCTCAGCGGGTTCCAAATGACCTCGATGAATGAGCGCACGTGCACGTTAAAGATGGCGGGCGCGTTCTCCGCCAGCTGGCGCAGCAGCAGCACGCCGGCAAGGCGCAGGTGCTCCTGCCGAGGGGCCGCCAGCCACTGGATGCCGCGCTTGACCTGCGCCAGTGGGTGGGCGGGAGCATGAACAGTGGGTGGGAGCACAAAGAGCGGGTGGGAACGGAAAGAGGAGGCAAGCAAAGCACAGGGGTGTGAGAGCACACGAGGGCCAAGGGCGTAGGCGCTCACCTGCCCGCACACCCCACCGCCACCAGCATCACAGCGTCCAGCAGCTGCCACCCTGCCCTCCCCTAGATCAGCCTGACCACCAGACCTGGCATGCCCCACAACGAGCCAGCCATCACGGTCCCTCAAATGACCTGACCCAGCCCGCCAGCCTCACCCCACCAACCTCACCACCATCCCACCTGCTCCTCCACCACATCCGCCATCAGCGCCCCGCCCGCCTTGACCAGCCGCCCCAGCGTGGCTGCCGCCGCACTCATTGTGTGCACCTCCGTGGTGGCAGCAAAGGCCTCCATCACGAGCTTGACCTGCGGGGGGCAGTGAGGGGAGGGCAAGTAAGGGTTGTGAGAGAGAAGGGGGGAGGGAGGGAGGGAGGGCAGCGCTCACACCGCTGTCTGCGCAGCCTCCCGTGGGAGCCGCTCCTCCCTGTCTGCTCCCTCCTCTGTATCCCTCCCCTACCCCTCTCCCCATCCCTCCTCTCACCAGGTCGCTGAGGCGTGCCGCGGATGAGGAGAAGACCTTGGTTGACGCCAGCTCATCAATGGCCAGCACCCCCGCCAGCCGCTCATGCGGGTCGGGCGACAGCACCAGGCTCTTCACGCGAGCACCCAGCTCGCCCAGGAAGCGGTTGAACTTGTCACCCTTGTAGCTGCGCCCCTCGGCGTCCACAAACGTTGCCAGGGCGTGCTCCTCACGCGCCGCCGCCGCCGCGCCTGTGGGGAGGGTTGGTACGTAGGGTGTGGGGAGGATTGGGACATGGTGCCCAACAACGGGTTTGGTCCTGAATGCCCTGGCGGTGACAGGACCCCAACAACTGCTGGGAAGCAGCAGCAGCATCGGAAGAGCATGAACATGCATCTGGCATGCAAGCATGGAACGTAGTACAAACGAACGGAAGAGCAAAGCAGCTGAATGCAGCAGGCGGCGAGCTGCGGTCACATGGGCGAGCGATTGCAGGCGACAGCGCACGACGTATCGCCCGCGTGCCGGTTGCTGTTGGTCCAAGGCACAGACAACTCTTGTGCACACTCGTAGGCCGGAACGCACAGGCGGGGCGGCTCACCTGGCCGGCAGAGCGCTGCCAGGCAACGGGAGAGGCCATCTGCGGCACCGCCGCCGCCGCCGCTACCGGCCGGTGGCTGTGACGCCATCGTAGACGCCATGGCCCACTCAGCCGCTGCGACAACCGCTCAGCCTGCCGCGTGCTTTTGCCTGCGGCCGCCTGGAGGGCAGCTACAGGCCTCTGCAAAACATTCGCACGTTGTTGCTGCCGGGTTGCGCTGGTGCCTCGGCAGGGAAAGGATGTCGGCCAGCTGCCACTCATATGCCCATCGGGGCACGACCGGCATCCATTTCAGCAGCCCTAGCTGCCGGCTGCCACCGTGGCGGCCCGGCCGGCGACTTTGGGGGCTCGGAAGGGCCACCTGCAGCATTTCTCCATCTATCAATTCAGGCGATCTACACATCTGGACGTCTGTTGCAGCCTGAAGCTCCTGCCCGAGCTTCCGATCGCCTCTGCCTCTCTCTCGCTCGCTCTTCTTCCTGTGGCCTGGTGCAATCGAGTCCTGTGAGGCCGCCGGATCAGCACAGGCGTCACCTGTTCGTCAGTGAGCAGCCTTGCGCCGCCACTGGCGCCACGCCGCTGCCTCTTGCTGCACCGCTCGGGAACGCTGCGGGGCACAGCCAGCCGCAGCTAGCGCATACCTGATCCCTATCCAGCTTGTCATTCAGACTGACGCCTTCATTTGCCTGTGTGGCCGGCTTGCAGGCCACAAGCTCTCAGGCAGGCAGGCAGGCAGGCAGGCCGCCCACCAGGGAGGCATGGCCTCCGCCGCCACGTCTGGCCTGGTGGCCTTCATCAAGACGCTGACCGGGGAGCAGCTGGAGGCGCTGTTTGTGCAGCCATACGCGGTGGTGGCGCTGCTGCGCTCGCTGCAGCCCCTGGCACGCAGCATGCTGATGCGCTTTGCCTGGACCAGCGGGGGCATCAGCTCAGGTGGGCTGAGCGTGGGGGGGTGGGGCGGGGAAGAGGCTGCGCTGGAGCTTCCGCCGGCAGAGTGCCACGAGGCCCGTCTGGCTGCGTGCGTTGTTACCGTCTGCTGTCGTGGCAGTAGCTTGCAGTGCCCTGCCTGCCTGCTCCTGCTGCCTGTGTGCTTGCGCCCTACCGGAACTGCCCTTCCCCCTCTCTGCCGCACCCACCCTCGGACCGCCCCTTGCTCCGGTGCAGCCCTGGTCACCAGCTGGGCGCGGCTGGAGTCAGAAGCCAAGCTGGCAGTCGCTCTGCGCGACTTGGTTGCGCTGCGCCTGCTGAGCCAGGCGGTGCAGGATGGGCACCAGTGCTATGTGCTGCACCCCAGCTTCCAGCAGCAGCTGCGCCACGCCATGTGCAGCGGGTGGGTCGGTGGGACGAGGTGCTCACAAGCCGGTGGTCGGGCGCCTGAGCAGGGCACGCTGCCTTGCGGGCGCAGCACTGCATATGCTTTACTGCGTGTCCCACCTCTTGCGAGCACAATGCCCATCTTTGCATGTGGCCGCATTGTCACCTGCAACACCTGCGGTCCCGCTGTTCCGGCACTGTGCAGGCTGGCCAGCGAGGTGCATGCCGCCGCCGCCGCGCCGCCGCCCGCCGCCTCCCTGCCGTCAGCCGCGGAGCTGAATGCGTACGCCCGCCAGCAGTGGGAGGCGCTGCTGCTGTATCTCGTGGACAGCAGCAACCCGCCGCCCGCTGCGCCCGCTGTGCTGCCCACCCACCCCCCCGTGGACGTCCCGGTCCTGCTGAGCTCTGCGGGGCTCATGGTCAAGGATGAGTACACGCTGAGGCAGAGTGAGCCGGCAGGGGGGCTGGGGGGGCTGGGGGCAGAGTATTGGGGGAGACAGGGTGTGTGCCGGGCAGGGTGGCAGGGGACAGTGACGGCAGGCATGTGGCAGATGACACATGACACTGACAGATCCTGGCTTGAGACATGAGGCACGAGCTGTCATGCTGCTTGGCCTGTATTCTGAGTGAAACTGTTCTCTTTCCGCTATCTGGTCTCCCCCACTCCCTTCCCCTGCCCCTCTTGAACCTTCTGCCTCCATCTGCGCCCCGCCCGCCCACCCTGCAGGCATCAGCGAGCGCGGCTTCCAGTTCCTGCTGGCCGACCGGTACACCCAGCTGTGGGGGGTGGTGCGGCAGTACCTGGCAGCCCTGGGCGGTACTGCAGGCACCGCTGACCTGGCAGTTGCCATCAACTTCCTGCTCAGGCTAGGCCTGCAGGCGGGGCGGCCCATGAGCTACGCTGCGCTGGGGCCTGCAGAGGGCGGCATAGCGGCACACATGGCGCAGCTGGGCCTGCTGCAGCCGGTGCGGGCGGGCGCCGCTGGCCTGTGGCTCTGCCCCACGCGGCTGGCGGCCCTGCTGGCGGGCGGCGGGCGGGCGGGTGAGGCTGCAGAGGCTGTGGAGGAGGGGTACGTCATCGTGGAGTCCAACTTCAGGTGGGGCGGGGTGGGGGGCGGAGTGGGCTGGGCGGGGGCGGGTTGCATGCGCTGGGCGTGTGCAAGGGGCTGGGTGGTCGTGAGTGAGTTGAGGGGAGCCTAAGGGGTGGGAAGGTGTGTGGGTTTTGTGGGACCACTCGTGGACCAGCCTGGCCTGGCCACTCACCCCATCTGCTCTTGCCCTTCCCTACCCTAACCAAACATGCCCGCAGGGTGTACGCCTACACCACCTCCGCCGTCCAGGTCTCCCTGCTGCGCGTCTTTGTGCGCTGCGATGCCCTGCTGCCCAACCTGTTTGTGGGCACCCTCACACGCGACTCGGCCACGTCAGCGCTGGCGCTGGGCATCACCGCCGACCAAATGGTCGCCTTCCTGCGCCAGCACGCACACCCGCGCGCCGCAGCCAAGCCACCCATCGTCCCCGGGGTGCGTGGTTGGGTGGGCTTTGGGGGCGGGGCAAGGCCTACAGATGGTGCTGGCAGTGGCACAGCAGGATGCCCCACAGCCTCCGTGACTCGGTGCCGCCTCAGGTGCCCGCGCTGCTGGCGTGCCCATGCCTCGTCTCCCTGGTGCGCACCGCTGTGCTGACCCGCCCTTCCCACCGCCTGCCCGCCTGCCTGCCTGCCCTTTTTTACCCCCCCTGCCACCTCCCGCCTGCCCTGCCCCAGGTGGTTGCCGACCAGCTGCGGCTGTGGCAGCAGGAGCTGGGGCGCCTGCGCGCCCAGCGCTCCACCATCTATCAGCGTTTCGACTCGCCTGAGCTGTATGCGGGGGCGGTGGAATATGCGCGGCAGGGGGGGGCGCTGCTGTACTGCAGCCAGGAGCGGGGGCAGCTGGCGGTGGAGGCCAGCTTCCACGATGCCATGAGGCAGCACCTGCGCACCCGCAAGCAGGCGCTGGGGCTCTGAGCTGCGCTGACTTTCCATGTGCTATGCATGCATGCAAAAAAACGTGCCTTTCAGCACTGCTCAATCAAGAGTGCAAGGAGAGGCACACGAAGCCTGGTGGACCAGCTGGGGCAAGCTTCATTTCCTGTGCCCTTCTTGAATCATGCTGACTTTGATACTGCCCACAACCATTGTTAGCAAGCTCTTCCGTAAAAATGCACAATTCGACAGAGGCGAACCCCACAGCGCTCTCTGCTGTGATGGCTGCCAACCTCGCTGGCAGCAAATACACAGCCCTTGCGGCCGCCCAGCCTGGAACCCCTGCAGCCCTCTCCGCTCTATCTTGCTCTCAACCAGATTGAGGCGTTGATCTCACGACTTTACAGCAAGGATGAGCAGGCAGCACAGCCCTGCAGGTGCACTCGGTGCGCGGAACGCTGGGGGCCGCTCACTGTGCGCCGCTGCCGTGCGTCAGCTTCAGCTGCTCGTAAATCAGGATCTGCCAGAGCTTCAGGGTGAAGCTCTCTGCATCGTCATCCAGCACGTCGCCCAGCGCGCTCAGCATTGTGTCTGCTGAGACATGCTGCGCCAGCTGGTCCATGATGAAGCGGCAGAAGGACGGCTCCTCGCCCAGCAGCTCAGCCACCTTCTTGTTCACCCAGCCTGCCGGGGGGGAGGGCAGGCAGCCGGGGAAAACACAGCGGCAGTTAGGGGGAAAGCAAGAGGGTGGAGGTGGGAAGCCTTGGAAAGGGGGCAGGAGGCCGGGGGGGAAGCACGCCAAGAGGCGCACAACAGCTGACAACGTCAAAAGCACAAGAAGGTAGGAAGGCATGCAGGCAGGGTGCACACCACCAGCGCAGCTCACATCCAGCCACAGAGCACCTGCGCGCTGGACCCCTCCCAACCGTATGACAACAGGCTCACCCCTCGGCTGGGCATGCATCTACCATACAAACCATCCTGCTTCCCCCCGCACCACCCACCCGAGATCTTGTCCTTGACCGCAGCGGGCGCAGCGTCCAGCACGCCCCAGTTGACCTGGAAGGCAAACACCGCCGGCCTGTCCTTGGGGATCAGCTGCAGCAGCTGGCGCTTGAGTGCAGCGGGGTCGGCAGGGGCGGGCGCTGGGGCGGCGGCCTGCTGCGCTGCTGCCGCGGGCGCGGCCGCCTGCTGCTGCTCCCCCTCGGGCGGGGTGTGCAGCGCCTTGAGCTCCTCGTCAGAGTACCTGCAGGAGAGGGAAGGGAAGGAGGAAAGGGAGGGGGGAGGGATGAGCCAGAGTGTGCCGAGAGGCGGGGCGCCGACTGGTGGGTGCGTGCACGGCCGTGAGGCTCCCCCTCTGAGAACCTGTCTGTGAGGGGGAGGTTGAGGGAGATGAGGAGGCGCGGAGGAAGCCGATGCACACGGGCAGGCAACCAGGCAGGCAACCTGGCAGACAGAGAGTGCGGGCAGCGAGAGGGACGCGAGCAGGGCAGGCGCAAAGAGGCAGATTAGTTGACTGCGGCCAGCGGGACCGGAGATCCTCAACTCATGGCAGCAGCCTCCCGTGTGCCCCAGCGGGCTTGCCTGATGGGGATCAGCTTGCGCTGCGGCTTCTCCTCCTCCTCCTCCTCATCAAACGCAGCACGCGCACGCCGCTTGGCCACGGGTGCTGCAGCCGCCGCGGGCGCTGCCGGTGCAGGCGCCGCCGCCGGCTCCGGCTTGGCCTTCACCGCCGCCAGCATGGCAGCAAGGATTGTGTCGTCGGCGCCGAAAGCAGCCCCTCCTGCGCCTGCGCCCGCATCGCCCTCAGCATGCTCCTGCTTCAGGGTGGCCGCCGCCTGCTCCTCCTCCGCGGCACGCGCCGCCGCCTCCTCCGCCTCCTTCCGCCGGTCCGCCGCGTCCTCCGTGACCTCCACCTCCCGCCGCCGCCGCCGCTCTGCAGCGCGCCGGCTGCTGCTGTATGGGCGCCGCCGCCAAGGCTCCTCCTCCTCGTCGCTCTCTGGGTGCACCGCCTCGTTGTCGGCGTGCACCTGGCGCTGGCGCTCGCGCAGCAGGTCAGCCTGCCGGTCGCGCTCCTTCTCCAGCTCGCGCTGGCGCAGCCTGTGGGGCAGGGGGGAGGGGGTACATGATGCCCAGTTACAACCCACATGCCATGCCAATTCCAGGATAGCAGTCGCGCTCCTTGTCCGGCGTGCGCTGGCCTGCGTCAGGTGATGTACACCATGCATCAGAGGGCCGACGATTGTGTGCAGCTGTTGACAGGGGGAGGAAGTTGGGCGTGGGCAACAGCCGCAGCGGCACCGTTGGCAATGCAGGGCGTTGTGCAGCGTGTTGCATAGTTCCGGCAAGCAGGCAGGGCAACATATAGCAGGCCCCTGCCAGGCACACACGGGGCAGGGTAGGCCCCCTGGCCAGACCTGTCTGACCCTCCGCCCCTCCATACAAGGCAGGCTCACTCCTGGAAGCCCTGCCATCCTCGGCACAGCACCCCACCCGCCCAGCCTCACCGCTCATGCTCCTCCCACTGCCGCGCCGCCTCCCGATATGCACGCTCCTCCGCCTCCGCACGCCGCGCCTCCTCACGCCGCTGCCGCTGCCGCTCGCGCTCTGCCTCGCGCTCCGCCTCACGCTCCGCCTCACGCTGACGCTTGCGGTCGGCGCCGCCGGCGTCACGGTCACGTTCACTGCCCCGCTCACGCTCCCCCGCAGCCCCGCCATCCTTGGCAGCCGACAGCCCAGAGAGGAAGGTGTCGGCGGCGGCAGCTGCAGACGTCGGCTCTACGCTGCCAGCCACGGGTGGGCGACCGCTGATCAGCTCCATGACACGCCCCAGTGCTGCATCCGCCGCTGCCGCTGCCGCCTCGGCGGTGGTGGGCGCGGGCTTGCCGTCTGCCTCAGCGCCGCCCTCCCCCTCCCCCTTGCCATCCCCCGCCGCCTTGCGCTGCTCCTCCGTCTTCTGCTGCTGCTTGTACCACTCGAGGTACTCGTCAGTGGCCTGGGGCGGCGGGCAGAAGGAGAGACAGGCAAGGGGTAACAGCGAGTAAGAAGCCAGGTCAAGGAAAGAGGGGCTGGTGTGGCTGGTTGTACCACTTTGAGGCACTCATTGGTGCCCTTGGGCACGGGGAGAGAGGGGACAGGCAGTAGAAGCGCGTTGCTGAAGATCACGGAGCAGTGTGACGGTGCAGAGCAGCAAGCAGCCAAGTACGGCTGGGCGATCACGCGTACGAGGTGTTTCACATTGGGCTGCCCACGACGCGACAGCTTCGGAGCACCGCTGCAGTCATCCAGGGCTGTCACAGCAACAAACACGCCCCCAAACATGATATCTATAAGCACGCCCCCAAACATGATATGTATAAGCACACCCGCCATCAGATGAGCGGCATCCCTGCCACCACCACCACCCTGGCCCCTCCCCTCCCCCAGTCCCCGCCCCTGAGGCCCACCTTGTTGGCCTTGAGCGCCAGCTCCTGCCCATCCAGCTTCAGGTTGTTCAGCACCTGCAGCGCCACCTGGACGCCCTCCGGCTCTGCATACGTCACAAACCCAAACCCCTTGAGCCGGCCATTCTCCTCAACGGGCTTCCACTCCCGCAAAGGGCCGCATGCCTGCAGGGCCAGGGGGCACACAGCAGCAGCGGAGGCAGTGGTTTGTTGGCTGGCATGTGCGGCGCCCGTCCCCAGGAGGATGCAGGAAGCAGAGGTGCGCTGAGATGGGGCAGGCAGCAGCGGAGAGTGGAGGTGCGCTGAGGTGGGGCAAGCAGCAGCGGAGAGTGGAGGCAGGCTGCGCACCTCCAGCAGCTGCCCCATGAAGGCGGCATTCACGCTGGGAGCGATGCGCCCCACCCACAGCGTGGTGTTGCGTGGCGGCGGGCCGCTGGCGCCCATGGGCCCAGGCCCCACTGCAGGCGGGCAGGAGGGGAGGGCGGGGCAACAGCTCAGGGAGACGGGGCAGCACGGCAGCGGGCTGCGCGGCATACTACGCTGAATGGGGGCCGGGTCTGGCGGACTGGAGGGCAGGGCGCGGCAGGGCGGGGCGGGGCAAGCAGTGCGGCCCCTTGGGGCTCACAGACCGCCAGGCAACTCTACCATGCTGCAGCACAAGTGGTGAAGTGCAGCACCAGCCAGGCAGGCGCTCAGCCCCGGTGGCACCGCTGCTCACTCGGGCGCATCGGCGGCTGCTGCATTGGTGGCATCATGCCCATTGGTGGCTGCATGCCCATGGGGGGTGGCATGCCCATGGGTGGTGGCATCATCATGGGTGGCCGCCCAAATGGCGGTGGGCCTGCGGTGGAAATACAGTGCGGTGAGGCGACGAGGCGACGAGGCGGCGCAGAGCGGCTGCAGCTGCAAGGCCCCTCAGCCAGCAGGCGACACGCCTACGGGCCCCCAAATGCAGCCCAGGTGGACACCGAGTTTTCTTCTACAACCAGGGGGGCCCCACGCACCACCATAAAAGGGTGGCGGCGCGCCATAGACAGGCGGCGGGCCCCAGCCCGGTGGCGGAGGTCCTCCTGGCAGCATGGGTCTATCGTGCTGCACAACGCCAGCACTGCGTGCTCAGGCTGCTTGGTGAGCAGCTGCTGCTGCCGGAGGGGCGAGAGGGACGCAGCGAGCCGCCGCTGCTTGGGCTAGCCGCAAGAGGCGCAGCCGCTTTGGGAGCGGGCGCAGCGCTGGGTTGGATATGACAGATGCTGCAGGGGCTGCAGTGGCCGCCGATGCCGTTGCGAGGTGCTGAGTTGATTGCTGCTTTGCGAATCGAGCTGGTTGTCGGCCAGCTGCCCGCGCTGCAATTGCTGCTTGCAGTGCTGGGCGCGATCAGTCTGCTGGGAGGTAGCACGGTGCTGCTGAGCGGCGCAGCAGGCTGCCACGACTGCACGAGGAAGACTGCCAAGAGAGCGTCCATTGCGTGCCTGCCTACTCATTGCTGTCCTCCATAGTGTGCCCTGACAGCCCGTCGAGAGCTGGGCAGCCCCAGCAGCCAACCAGCTGACGGCAGCGCCATCACAAGCGGCAGCAAACAAGCAGAGCAGCTGGCCGGCTCGCCAGGGGCGGCCATGGCCTTTGCGGTGGGCACACAAGTGCAGCTGGAGCTGGAGCTGCCGTCGGGGCGGGAGACGGCGGTGGGGCAGGTGTTTGCGTATGACGCGGCCACCGAACGCCTCGTGCTGCGCCAGCCCGGCTCCACCCCTTTCCACTCCACGCTGCGCATCCTCAAGGGCTCGGACATCAAGAATGTGAAGAAGCTGAAGGAGGCGCCAGCGGAGGGCGCGGGGCCGCTGCCGGCGGTGGACCTGGGGAGGTGCCGTGAGCGGGAGGAGAAGGCGGTGCGGGCGGCCGAGGCGGAGGCGGCCAAGATCGGGGTGGGCGTGGGGCGCACCGCGCAGGTGAGGGGATGGAGAGGGGTGAGGGTCATCCACCAAAGAGAATTTCCTCCTATGTTGCCAGGGAGGCAGGCATGAGAAAAAACCTGCTGTGTGGGGTGCTGGGGGTGCTGGGCATGTTGAGGGCATGCTGGGCATGTCACGGCATGCAGTCCTCCCGTGGGAATGCTGCGGTTTCGGGACTCAACGCAGTTGAGGGCAGCTGTGTGGGTGCGCAGAGTCACGCAGCAAGCCTCAGTATGTGTAGCATATGCTGCCAGCCCTGGTCCCCGCTGCTTGCGTGATCCCAGCTTGATTGAACCAGCTCTGCGTGTTCAATCAAGCACTCTCTTGCCTGCCTCGCAACCATTGTGTGTCCGCCCATCTCGCTTTCTCCCGCTGCACCCCTGGACTGCAGGCCATCTTTGATGCCCTGGCCAAGACGCTGCCGTGCCGGTGGGAGGGGGACCGCATCGTGGTGCTGGACGAGGTGGGTGCACAGCACAGGATTGTTCATGTGTATGTGTGTCGTTTCCACAAACGCGGTGAGGGCAGTAAGACTGTCAACCTGTGGCCCTGTAACCAAGCGACCAGCGCTTGCCCGTGCCTGCCAGTGAGCTGCCGGATGCCGTGCTCGCTGCTGCTTGCGGGAATGCTTTCGCCCACATGGGGTGCGCCAGTGGGGAATGCACCCACCGGCATGTGGTGGTGCCAGGGGGCCATAGGGCACTGGTGTGTATGGCAGCCCGCTGCCGCAAGTCATGCGCCAAACGTTGCCACAAGTCTGGCAGAGCAGCCCATTTTTTGGAGCCCACGGTGGGTGCCAAGCCAAATGCCCCGGTGCCTGCTGTGCTCACCAGGCCAGTCCCCCTCCTCTCCGCATTGACCCACATACACACCGATGCTGCAGATCGTGGTGCCGCCGCCCTACACTTCCTGCACATCGCTTCACAACGATGATGCGGCAGCGCTGCGGGTGAAGAAAGTGGTGAGTGCAAGCTATCAGGCCACGCAGCAGCAGGCAGCTCTGCTGGCGCCACTGCTGCTGTCACTGCTGCTGCTGCTGCCTTCTGGCCCAGCGCTGTGCACCGCTGTGATGCTACTGTGATGCCAATGTGGCGTTGCTGCTTTTGCCCGGGTCATGCAGTCTTAGATCAGGCCCCCCACTCCTGCTTGCCTCTGCCTTGCTGTGCAGTTGGATGCGGAGCGGCTGCGGCTACAGGCCGGCTGAGCGTGGGCATGGAGGGGTGTCTTCCTTCCCCGCATCTTCCTTGCATGTTGTAATATGAAGCCTTGAGTCAGAATGGAGGGACAAAGTGGTCAAAGCATGTGCACAGGGGACAGCGACAACTTGGTGGCCCGCTGCCGCCAGCGAGGCTGCCGCTGCCAGCGAGGCCATCATCCAGCTTCTGCCTGCTCATGCTTGCCGTTTGTGACCACCTCCACAACCGTCAAATATGAAGAGCCTGCAGCTGCAGGCCGCAAGAGGGCCGCTCCCAGCGGCCGGGTTGCGCAGCCGAAACACTGCCGTGCAACCACCGCGCACGCGATGCAAAGCGGCAGAGGGCATGAACTGGCTTAGCCAGCAGGGTGAGCACTGCATTTCAAGAGCGCCAAGCCGCTTGCATGGCTCACGCCAGGTGCATGTTGCCGCACGTCGCGCTCTGTCTCTGCTGGGGGCCTAGAGCACACGCATTGTGCCCCGTGCATTCACAACCATCGAGCTTGCTGCTGCAGCTGGTGCGGTGGAGGCGGCAACAGAGGCGGAGGCGGCTGCCGCCGCCGCCAACGAGGCCGACGACAGCCTTGCCCGCAGCGTGGGGCTGCACCTGCGGGGGCGTGCCACCTTCAAGGAGGGTGCGCTGGATGAGGAGGACCCTGCACGCTTCCTCTACCACCGCTCCCTCAAGGCAGCGGCCATGAGCGGCAACTGGGACGAGGCGGAGGCGGTGGTGGAGGACATGGCACGTGCGGGCAACGTGCCAGGGCCGCGCGCCTACCACGCCCTGGTGTGCGCCTACGTGCGAGCGGGGTATGCAGAGGGCGCGCTGGGCGCGATACGGCGCTGCTGGGACGCCTCGCTGACGCCGCTGCCAGAGACGTACGCGGCGGTGGTAGCGGCGGCGGTGGCAGCGGGTGACCTCGACACAGCAGAGGCGGTGGTGGCCAGCAACCGGCGCGCCGGCGTCGACTGCACTCGCAGCTGGCAGCACTTGGTGGTGGCGCTGTTCAAGGCGGGGCAGGCGGAGAAGGGGATGGAGGTGTTTGCGCAGGTGGGTGGGGGGGCTGCCTGCCTGCCTGCCTGCCTGTGTATGTTTGGGCTGTAGGATGGCGTGCCCGCCTGCCCGCCTGCCCGCCTGCCTGCCTGTGTATGTGTGGGCTGTAGGATGGCGTGCCTGCCTGCCCGCCTGCCTGCCTGAGTGTCTGCCTGCCTGCGTATGTGTGGGCTGCCCAATTGAGTACATTGCAACCGGAGCAGGCACGCCTCATGGAGTGCTGTTGACCTCCCGGCTGCGCTGCGCCGTTGCTTGCTGCAGGGTGAGGCCGAGGGGCTGCGTGCCAGCGAGGCGATGTACGAGGCGTTGATGCAGCACCTGTGCTCTGTGCAAGACTTGGAGAGCGCGGGGCGGCTGCTGGACCTGCTCAAGGCGGGGGGAGCACCGCAGCAGGTGGGCAGCAGCGAGACGTGGCCAGTGCGGGGGGGGGGGGGGGGGGGGCAATGGGTGAAAGATGAAGGCGGCTATCAGTACTTGTTCACAAGGCAGCAGGCATCGGGGCATCGCTGGCAGCAGCAGCAATCCAGAGCGGCCAGGTCAGCAGCAGGGGCAGCGGCAGCAGCTGCGCCAGCGTACAAGCACGCCAATGTCCAGGCAAGCCTGACGCTCGTGACTGGCCTGCTGCAGGGCCAGGCCTACGAGCCGCTGCGCCCCGGCATCCAGCACTACTCGCCGCTCATCCTGGCGCACGCAGAGCACGGAGACGCGCAAGGTGCTTGCCGCGTGTGCCTGCGCTGCTGGGTTGTGAGCCGAGGGAGAACGCTGCACTGCGCTGCTCTGTGCTGTGCTGTGCTGCACTGCTTTCTAACGTATGTGCCAGCTGTTCATCAAGCTCTCAGCTTCTGTTGTCGCCCCATCTTCCCTGCTCACCTGCCCTCCCAACCGCCCGGCCCCCCACAGTTGCAAGCGCCCTGATGGACGAGCTGCTGAGCCGGAACAGCTTCCCCGCCACCATGCTGGAGGTGTGCTACGCGGTGCTCGAGGTGAGCCAGCCGCGCCGCCCTCCCGCCTGCCTGCCCGCCTGCCTGCCCGCCTGCCTGCCCTGCTCCAATCGGAAGCCCTGGTACAGCCCCTGTGGATTGTGTGTCCAGCATGACATCAGGGGCCGCGAATACTTCCAGCCTTTCCGAGGTGCAGGCATCAGCACCGCCGTGCCATCCCTGGCTGACGGCATCGCTCCTGTGTGCCCCGCTCTGCTCGCGCCTGCCCGCGTGTGCTGTTGCAGGCGCAGCTGCGGGCCGCGCAGACAATGCGCGAGGTGGCCGCTCATGTGCTGCACATGAAGTCGGTCATGCTGAAGAATGGCGTCCAGCCGGGGGCCCGCTTCTTCAGCGCGCAGCTGCAGGCGGCGCTGCGGCTACAAGACCTGCAGGTAGGCGGGGCGGGGCGAGGGGAGTTACAGGGACTGCAGCAGGAAGAGCAGCGGCGCACTCGAGGGGTGTCTCGTCCCGCCTGGCTCCCTGCCCAGCCCTCTGCAATGCTTGTGCTGCCTCCCCCCTGCCGGGGACGGGCCCAGCATTTCCTGTCTGCTCTCGCCTGCCACCTGCCCCTGCTTCCAACCCTGCTACCTCACCCAGCCTTCCCTGCCCCCGCCCCAGCGCAGGCTGCCATCAGCGCCTTCAGCGGTCTGCGCCACCGCAGCTCTGCCGTGCTGGAGCGCGTGAGCGACGACATGCTGACGCAGCTGCTGCTGGGGCTCAGGTGGGTGCCGACTGTTTGTAAACCACTTGTCTCTTTGTCTCTGCAGGGGAGGGGATGTGCTGTGTGAGCTGCGGATGCTGCCTGCACTGCTTGTCCCGGCAGCCAACCCCGCACCTCATCTGCCTCCTCATCCCATTGCCTTGTCCCCCCCATCCCGCCCTTGCTGCCCCTGCGCCACCCTCTGGCACCCTGCTGCCGCGCTGGCCTGCCTTCAACCTGCACCGCGGATGATGTGCTGCTGCACCCGACCTGCCTCCGCTGCCTGCCCACCTCTGCCCCCCTGCTCCTGCCCACCCAGCTTCCCCCTGCCTCCCACCTCTCCCCGCAGCCACGCGGGGCTGCCCGCTGACCTGCATGAGATCCTGGCGGTGATGTGCCGCGAGGAGCGGCCGCTGCCAGCCGCGGCCATGGTGCCCGATGAGCAGGGGTGCACCATCCTGGGGGCGTGGGTGAAGCAGCGGCTGGACCAGACGGCGGGCATGCAGCAAGGTGGGGGCGGGGGAGGTTGCGCGGGGGTGGATGCGCAAGAGCTGCGGGTGTGACCTGCCGTCGGCCGGCGTGTGCGCTGGGCTTGGCGAGGCCTGCGTCATCACCTTTTTTCACTCCTGCAGCACCGGTGTGGCTGATCCCCAAGCGCCACTTGGGCTCCTCCACACACAGACAGGCTCTGTGTGCTTTGGGAGCAGGAGCTGTTGGCGGGCAGGCTTCCCGCGCGGCCGCCTGAGCCTCATGGCGTTGACCCAACAGTGCCCTTGTTCCCCCTGCTGCAGGCCCTGCCGACACGCAGGCAGAGGGCCAGGGCCCCCCCGCCGCCCGCAACTACCTCTACATCGACGGCGTGCGCATCGACCCCAAGTCGCTGACCTGCGTGGACGGGGTGGGCGCCACCATGGCGGTGACGCGCATGGGCGTGCGTGAGCTGCGCGCTGAGCTGGCGGCGCGCAAGGTGGCGCTGTCGGGCAACAAGAAGGACCTGGGCAAGCGTGTGCAGGTGCGGGGGGAGGTGGACGGGGGGCGGCTGGGATGGGCTGCTGCTGCTGCCTGCCGGGCTGGGCTGGGCTGGGCAATGCTGGGGAGGCTGCACCAGCTATGCCTGCCTATCTCCCAGCAATGCCACCTCTTGCAGGCGTCCTCTCGGCGAGCAGCCCGCCCGCGAGCAAGGCAGCCAGGCAGCGTCCTGCAGCATCACCGTGGCCTCATCTCGCTTCCTCCGCCCTTGGCCCCTCCGCTTGCCTTGCTGCAGAAGCTGCGCCAGATAGACGATGCGCGCGCCTCCCTCCAGAAGCTGGCGGGAGACCAGAAGCCCGAGGCCCGCAAGGTGGCTACCTGCCGCAGCATGCCGTGCTGCCGCGCCCGCTTGCCTGCCCACGCTCAGTGCACACACTGGCTGCGCACAGGTGTCTTGAGCAGCCAGCTAATGCTGTTCTTCTGCCCAGCATACCCACCCCACTCGTCTTTGCTCCGCATTACCACACGGGCCAACAACCTGCCCTGCCTCTTGCATCCCACCACTTTTCACCCTGTCCCACTCAACCATTCCCTCGCCCCTACCTGCCTGACCCCGCACCAGGTGGCCGTGATTGTGACTGACACGGTGTGGGAGAATGGCAAGCTGGTGGAGCAGTCGCGGTACGAGAGTGAGCAGGAGGTGGAGACGCTGCAGGATGACGAGGGGGATGACGCGCAGGAGTGGGACATGGAGGACGAGGAGGTGAGCGCTCCCTTAGTGCGGCTCTAATAGATTGACAAAGGGAGTTAGCCACTGTTCTGGCAGAGGGGGTGCCGGCACCAGCCTGATGGAAGACACAGCGTGGGGCTGTGGTCCTCCTGCGTCTGTGTGCACGGTGCCCAGCGCTTCGGATGGATGGGGTGCGGGTCCAAGGGCTCGGCGCACTCGGCGCACGCCTGCTGGGGAGGACCTGCCGTTGCCTGCGCATGCGTGGCTCCACGCTGCCCAACCTCACTGGTCACCCTACCCCCTTCTTTGGGCTCATGCAGGGCGGCTCCTCTGGTCGCAAGCCTGTGGAGGAGGACTATTTTGACGAGGACCTGGAGATACCGTCGGGGGCGCTGTTTGAGCAGCGCTTTGTGCTGGCCTTCACGCCGCTCTTCTCCTCCGCCCAGGCCGGCGCGCACGACGCCGCCTCCATTCTGCTGGGGGCAGTGGTGGACCTGCACGCTGTCCCCTCCATCGCCGACCTGCAAGCCATCAGCGCCTTTGCGTACGGCACCAACAACGTGGCGGCGGCGGTGCTGCTGCTGGCGGCGCTGGATGCCATGGCGGCGGGGCCGGCGGCGGATGCGCTGCCGGGGGCGCGCGGGATGCGGGAGGAGCTGGCCACCTTCTGCAGCGAGCGCGACGTTGACGTGGCAGCGGCGGTGGATGCGGTGCTCAGGACGCAAAAGGACGACGACCCGCTGCGGTCGGACATCCTGGCGGAGATTGGGCAGTTTGAGTAGGCCTGGTTTCCCCAGCGGTGCCATGCTGGCAAGTTTTGAGCAGTACCATCCCCCCTCTGACCACATTGTGCAACACCCGCCAGGCGACTGTAAGTCTGGAGGAACTGGCCAAGTGGTGCAAAGAGGCCGCAAGCGCATTGTGTGGCAGCAAGCAGCGAGAGTGATGGGCGAATGGAGGCATCGCAAGCGCGGGTCCCCATTGCCGCCCTTGTGAGGGCTTCATATGTTAAGAGCACTTGTACTTGAAAGAGGCATGCTGTGCCGCTTTGCTGGCTGCTTGGCCCACCAGGTGGCTGGCTGGTAATTGGCTTGGTCCCCTGGCCGCTTGAGTGCTTCACAAGTTTACATCTCAAGGTCTGCTGAATAAAGTGATCTGATGAGAAAAGACAGGGACACACGCTCTCGTTGCTCAGCTTAGAAGGAAGCATGCATTTGTTGGCACACCACAGAGAGGCGGTATCAGTATCAGAGATGAGGAGGGGACACGTATGTTAGCTACACATTCTACGAACGCAGGCAGGCGCAGCAAGTCTTGGCAGGCTCATCGAGCCACTGGCCCCGCCTAGCTGCCTGCCTGCCAGCCTGCACGCCAAGGACACAGCTCTGCTCAGGTGCAGGAGGGGTGGCCCCCCAGCCCCGGCCCCTCAGCCGTAGAACAGGTCGTTTAGTGCTGCGGGCGGGCGCTGCAGGAAGGAGCTGCGCAGGCGGGTGGCACCTGACAGGCGCTGCTGCGACGCCCGCAGGTTGGTGCTGGTGGCCAAGTACTGCGCCACCCCGTCGGCCGTGTGGGGGCTGCCCACCGCCAGCTGGCGCACAGCCTGCGACAGCTTGTCCGCCAGCGGCAGCGGGGGTGGCAGCCGCTCCCGCTTCAGCTTGCGCCCGCTGGATGGCGCCGACAGCGCGGCCCCGGGCAGCCCCGCCGGCATGTCTGGGCTGCCCTCCCGGGTGCTCTCCCCCCCCAGGCTGCCCAGGCTGTTCTCCTTCTCCGTCAGCGAGCGCAGCAGGCGGCGCTGGGGCGACTCCTCCGATTCCAGCGTCTCCCGCGGCTGGTCCAGCACCCGCGCCAGTGGGTCACCCGCCTCGGGCCGGCTGCCCAGGTAGTCCACCAGCCTGGCGGGAGGGGCACGGGGTGGAGGGAAGAGAGGGAGAGTAGGTGGGGAGGTGTGGAGCGGGCAGGAGATGAGGGGCCAGGTGGGCGAGGTGCAGGTTCACTGGGCAGCGGTCCAAGGAAGTGCGCCAGTGCAATCACCGCGCACATCCTGCCCACCCACCCAGCCAGCCAAGTGGCATCCAAGGCAAGCACAGCAGCACAGCACCCAGCCAGGACAATGCCTCCCCTGCTTACGGCTGTCCCTGCCCCGTCCCGCTTGCCTGCTCTCCGCCTCGGACTCGCTTGCATACGCCGCCTGCTGCGCACCGGGCGACTCCTGCCCCGGCGCCAGGTGGGGCGTGGCCGTCACCTCTGTGCCCGCCCCCTCCAGGCTGGGGGACCCCCTGCTGCTGGGGGAGGCGCTGCCCTGGCGCACCAGGTCCGTGATCTCCTGCAGGCGGCCAGTCGCACCACATACGGAGCAGCAGGCAGGGGGAGCCGACTAGTGAGTGCGCGCAGGGCGGGGGTGGTGGATGCATGCATGTGCTCAGCGGGAGGTGCTGATGTGATTGGTGACCCTCATTGGTGACCTCCTGCAGGTAGTGCCGCCTGGCGCACCGCATGCTGCCCCTGCCCCTGCCCACCACCGCCACCCTGGCCCACCCACCTTGATGGTGCGCAGGCAGATGCTCATGCGCGCCCGCTCCTGCTGCAGCTGCACCTGCCCCCCCTCCGCGGCCAGGCTCTCCAGCTGCCGCTGCAGCGCCGCCAGCTGGGCAGTCACATCTGGGGGCGCGCAGCAGGGCAGCTCAGCGGCAAGCGGCACGACGGTAGGTGTAGCAGTCTGTGGGCCGCCCTGTGGGGCGCCGGCGCTCTCCCGCAGCAGCTGCACCTGCTGCTCCAGCTCCTCATTCCGCCGCCGCCAGGCCTGCCCCTCGTGGATCGCAATGTCCCGCTCCGCCTCCACCTCCTTGACACGCTTCAGTGCCGCAGACTTCTGCGGGGGCCACAGGGAGCAGGCAAGGCAGGGGAGTGGGACGACAGGCAGGGCAGTGAGGGGAAGCACAGGGTGTGCAGGAGTGGAGGAGTGTCAGAGCCACCCAAGAGGGGGCACTTGGGGCGAAGGCTGGGGCAACACAGCAACGCTTGGGGCAGGGCACATCGGTTGAGGGGCAGGCGAGCGCGCTACACCCCTGCCATTCCATGAATACCCCACTCACCTCTGCATGTTGCTCGTGCAGCAGGCCGCCGAAGAACTGCAGGCGCCACATGGAGGGGTTGAGATCAGGCAAGACACATGGCATGCCTGGTTGGCAGTCTGGCCAGAGGCATAGAGAGGCAGGCATGAGGTTCACATGCACAGCGCAACTGCTTCCTCGACCAGCTCATCCCTGCCCTTCCCTCTTTCACCAACCTCTCCCACCCCCACTGACCTCCTCCACCCGTTGCATCTGGAGCGTGGGCAGGCTAGTGATGTGCAGCAAGCGGGCAGCCAGGGACTGCAAGCGGGGACGTCCGGGCAGGCGAAGCACCGCAGGGCGTCAATGACGCAGGGCGGAGACCAGGTGGAGGGCGCAGCCAGCAGTGCTGCGCTGCACGTATCACTGGCGGCCACAGCCTCAAGTTGGTTCAGTGCCACCCACCCACCTTTTCAGGCCAGCGGCAGTTGAAGATGCCTCCGTCGCGCCGCTCCCACGCAGCCCCCGCTCCCGCCCAAGAGCCCGCACTGCAGGCAACCAGGCCCAGGCTGTCCCCGCTGCCGGTGGCGCACAGCAGCTGGCCGTGGCCAGCAATGCTGGCCAGCCCAATGTTTGGGCCATCGCGCAGCACGTGGAAGAGGCAGGACGGCTCCAGCGACTCGATGGCGTAGTCACCCGCGTGGGTGTGCCAGCCAGAGGCGCCTGCGGGGCGGGCGAGGCAGGCAGGAGGCGTTGCAGCGCCGACCAGGGGTGAGGCAGAGCAGTGGCAGGTGGCTGCCTCCACTTCCGCCTTGCGACCATGCAGGTACGCCCTCAAGGGGTCGACGGATGCAGCAGGCACGCTCACCTCGGGAGCTCCAGTCAGTGCAGACCGTGGTCAGCGCCAAGCCGCCGTTGTTGGTGGTCTGCACCGCCAGCAGCTCATCGCACTCGAATGCCAGTGCCACAATGGATCCTGCAGAGGAGCAAGTATATGGCGGAACCTCTTCAAGCAATGGTGCAGCATGCCAGCTTTCATTGCGGCATGCTCCCTTTGCAACCCCAAGCACCGGCCCCGGCAGTGCGGCGGCGGGGCGGCCCCCACCTGGGCGGAAGGCCTCGGTCGCCGTGTCAACCTCTGCAAACCGCCGCCTCGCCGGCTCCAGCTGCTCTTGTCCCTCCAACCTATCGTAGACGCGGGCCCTGCGGGGCGCGCTGCTCTGCATCGCTCTGCTATTAGGCTGCGGCACCTGTCGCCCCCACCAGGCGAGCCAACTTCTTTATGATGATCTTGGTCAATCAAAGCAGCGTCCGGTTCAATTCCTGATCTTGAAATGGCCTGGAGGTTCAACAACAGCCAGGTCGGCCGCTGCCAGCTCATCAATATTGAAGTTTTGATTGTGTCTGGTTGCTTTGTTATGACACTCTTGGAGAAGGCTGGGGCACTGAAAGTGCCAGCCCGCCTGTAAGATCGCCGCGGCGGAGGGCGCGTTCAGTTGGGGCGGTATGAGTGCTTCCAGGCGCAGCAGCCTGACCTCCAGCCGGCGCCGTTCGAGCGGGACTGCGGCGCCGCGGCTGGGCGCTGTCAGGATCGCACAGAGCCCGCTGGGGCCGGGGAGCGGCAGCGACGCAGGTGAGCTGCTGCCGCCTGTCGGCAGCGAACCCCGCCGCACCTGCTGCAGTGCCACTGCCCATATCCAGCCTTGGTTGCAAGAGACTATTCGTCACACACTGCAGGTTCGCCTATGAGCTGTTCCGAGCCGACCTCCGCGCTGGCAACGCCGCAGACCCACTCGCCGCTTGTGGCGGGGCAGGCCGCCGTAGCAGCCAGCACCTCGGACAGCGGCCACGTAGCGGCGCCAGCAACCGACGGCCTGGCGCAGTTCAGCCAGCAGCTGGAAGCCAGCCGCAGCTCAGACAGGTGGTTGGAGGACTGCCTGGTTGCGCAGGACGCCGCCAAAGGTACGCTGGGCACGTGCAGGCACAAGCTGGCACGCAGCACCGCCGCTATCCCTGCCCACCACCTCCTTTCTTGTTCCGAACCACGCAGCGCTGCCTGCTGGCGTGCATGCGTATATGCCTGCCTATGGCACACATTCTCCTCTTCTCCTGCCGCGCCTGCAGGCCTGCCGCGCCGCCAGCAGTCAGCGCCCGCCACCGCTAAGCAGCAGGGCGGCAGCAGCAAGGCGGTCGAGTCGGCTGCCTCCCAAATTGTGCACAAGGCGCTGCGCTTCATCACAGCCGACGGCAGCCCGCAGGTGGCGCCCGGTGCAGGCACGGCCAGGCGGGCAACCACAGCAGCAGCGGGGGGCGGGAAGCCCAGCAGCACGGCATTTGACTCGTCATCCTTCCTGGACAAGGTGGGCCAGTGACGGGAGTGGGGCACGCCCGCAGGGTGGGCAGTCCTCAGGCCATGGCGCCATGCTGCTTGCCAAGCGAGTCACACAAGAGGGATGTGCCGTCCTCCCAACCACCCGGTGCGCCGCTGTGGGGCCCCCACACATGATCACACACGTGTCTTGCCACTACACTCATGCCTGTGCACGTGCACTCACACAACCCTCTGCTCCCTCCCTCACCCACGCGCAGGGCATGGAGGCTATCAGCGGTGTGGGGCGCCTGATGGAGGGTTTTGCCATCACGCTGGATACGGTCATCGGGCAGGCCTTTGAGCCCTGGGGGGCCAACAGCAGCAGCAGCAGCGCGCCGCCTGGCGCCGGCAAGCCGCTGGGGGTCCGCAGCTCCGCCATGGCAGCGCCTCGCCAGGCACTGCCAGAGGTTGGTGGTGCCTCTGGCAAGGAGAACACGAGCGGTCCTGCGGCGGGGGCAGCGTCGGCAGCAGGGGCGGCAGGGGAAGCCGCCAAGCCGCCGTTGCGGCAGCAGCAGCAGCAGCGGCCAGGGAGCGCGGCAGGCGGCCGCCAGCCCCACATCACCTCCTTCATGAGCAAGCTGGACGCCGCCTCGGAGCAGGAGGTGGCGGAGTGGCGCAAGCGCGCGCAGCAGCTGGCGGGGGAGCTGCAGCGCATGCGGACGCAGCAGGAGGAGTACCAGCGGCTGAGGTGGGGCTGTGGTGGGGGCTTGGAGGGAGCAGTGGGGGTGGTCGGAAGGCGCACTGCCATGCATGTTGGTGTGTGCGGTGGCTCCTGCACAGCAGCCCTGATGCTGCCAGGCACGCAACACCCTCTCCGGCCCTTGCTGCCCTGTGCCCCCCTGCAGGCTGCAGTACGAGAAGGCGCAGGCAGACCTGCAGCAGACGGCGAGCCAGGCGAGCCAGCTGGCCCAGGAGAACTGCGCCCTCAAGTCGCAGGCCGACCCGGCGATGGCCGACCCGCTGGCTGCGCAGCAGGTGGCGCGCCAGATGGAGGCGCTGCTGTCCGAGAAGAGCAAGCTGGCGGCGGAAAATGACAGGCTGCTGCGGGAGAACACGGGGCTGCAGGTGGGTGTGGCAGGCGGAGGTGGGGAGGCAGCTGCAGCTAGTGCAAGCCGAGCAGTGCGATGCCGACAGAAAGCACGCTGCCTCCAGCATTGCACGGTGCCGCGCTGCTCCGGTGCCCCAACACCCTGCCTGCCAGCAAAGTGTACTGCTGCTGGGAGGTGGAGCGTGCTTGCCACTTGCTGAGCCGCCCCACCCCTCTCCTTGCCCCACCGCAGGAGCTGCTGGAGTTCACGCTGGCGCACCAGTCGCAGCTGGCGGCAGATGGGGAGCTGTTTGGTTACAGCGACGGCGAGGAGGAGGGGCTGGGGCAGGAGGATGCGGAGCTGGCGGCGGAGCTGGCGGCAGCGGCGCTCAGCGGCGGCCAGCCGACCCCCACGGTGGCCGCGGGGGCTGCCGTACTGAATGCCGGCAGCACATAGCTGAGGCCGTGCCTCGTGGTCTGCTGGTTGCCCAGCTGTTGTTCTGCTGCCAGCCTGGCCTCCTGCGCCCAACTCCTTCCCTGCTGCCTGTCGACTCGTACCGGCAGATTCACGCGTTCTTACCCCGTATCTCTTTCTCTCTGCTTACTTCTCCTCTGCTTGCTGACGAGCGTTCAAGTGCAAGCCACAGGACGCTATAGCGAGCACTGCTGGAACACAAACTGAGCTGACTGCGGGAAGCAGATAGGTTGCAGGCCCAGCGTCTTGCTGGAGGTGCTGGGTACTGTCTAAAGGTCAGCGGATGCAGTCTGTTCTTCATGCGTCTGCCTGTCCTGGGCGTGCCCTTCCGTAAACTGACGGGCGCGCTGTATATGCTGTGGCTCTGGGCCAGCGCCGCTGTATACACTCCGGTGCAACGTGGCCCGTTCAATTTCTTGCACTGGGTTGCGCACTCTGATGACCTGCACGGTGTTTTTCACGTGATAATTACGAAACTGAGGGCTCTTGTCTGGCTAATTGGGCCGCCTCTGCCTGCGACTCCGCCATGCTGCGCTGTGCCGCCCCGCCCCGCTGCCATGCCGCCACTGGCGGCGCCAGCCCCAGCGCTGATGGCAGAGCCCGGAACAGCGGATGCGTTGCTTGTATTGTGATTTCCTTGCCCTTTACCTCCTTCGCAACGACAAGGTAGCCTCCCGCGGCACTTTATCGTCCAGCAGCATGTGCGCGGCGCTGCTATTGCACGCCCCCATCGCTTCCACAAGCGGAAGAGTGGGCCCCGAGCTTCGATGCAGCGGGCGGCTGTGCGGCACGCCGCTTCGGCCGGCGCGGCCTTCGCAGCGGCTGCAGGCGGCGAGCAGCGGCCCGGTGGTGGCGGCACTGGGGCTAGGACGCTTGGGAAACAAGAACGCTTCCAATAAGTACAGGTATGCCGGCAATGCGCGCCGATTGTGGCACTTGCCAACGCCGACCCGCCGCCACTGCCTCGAGGGAGCGGAACTTGAGTTGTTGTACAGCTTGCATACCCGGAATAATCCCCCCACCAGCCTTCCCTCACCATCCTGCCTCTCACTCTCGTCACTCTCATGTGCAGGACTCGTCAGGACCTTGAGAAGAGCTACTTCAAGGAGTGGAATGAGACGACGGTGCTGTCGGAGAAGGAGGGGCAGCGCCCCATGACGGCGCTCACGCTGCTCGCCTTCCTCCCCGGGTTCATCAAGTTCTACCTGGTGTGTGTGTGTGTGTGTGTGTGTGTGGCCTCGTGCGCAGGCAGGGGGGGCAGGCGGGCAGACGAGGTTGGGTGGAGCGGCGTGCCGGCATGCAGGAGCAGATCAGCCGTGTGCCGCGGCGCAGCGGCAGGTTTGGGCCCAGGTGCGGCGCTTCTTCAGCTGCAGGAGCCCTTGTGCTCCTTGTGAAGGACTGCTGCTGTGCAGTCTGTGCATTTGTATACAGGTCAACGCATCAAGCTGTCCTGTTGGCCCTGCCTTGCCCCCGTCTGATGGCCCCCCCCTTCAGGTGCCCGGCCCCCTGCGGTACATGTGGTTCGTCATGTGGTGCCTGCTGCAGGAGGTCGGCTACCAGCTGCGCAAGCAGGCAGTCATCGCAGGTGTGCGCAGTGAGAGGCGGGAAGGCATGATGATTGGGCCGCGTGCGTGGCAGCTGAAGCTCTGCCTGGTACCTAGCTAACCCCAACCCAATGCCTCGACCATCCTTGTGCTCCACGCTTCTGCTATTCTGCCTCTCACCCGTCTCCTCCTGCCTTCCTCGCTCTGCCCCACGCTGTGCTGCCCGCAGGCGCCAAGCTGGACCTGTCCACCCTGCAGCGGCGCGGCACCGGCACCGGCTACTCGCTGCGCCGCACAGCACTGCGCCGACTGCACGGCAAGGACAGCGTGCTGGGGCCGCTGCGCTTTGCTCTTGGCGGCCGCCTGGCGTGAAGCGGCGCACGGCCACGAATTATTCGTTTTGTTCTCATGACACTGCCGCCCGCTGCCAGCTGTGGCAGGTGCCGGCCTTCCATGTATATCCACTGCACTCGTCGCTTCCTGTAACACTTACCCACATTGCACAGGAACAAGGTACAGTGTCACTGTGACATGCGTGGGGAGGGCCTTGTTGGCAGGCAATTAATCAGATGGGTGCAACAAAATGATGGGCAAGACAAAAGCAGAAGGCAGGGAAGAGCAAGGCAAGCGGCCGGCAGACAGCCAGGCCACGTGAAGCAGTTGATGGTTCTGGGAGGAGCGTCTGGAAGCATGCAGGGAGAAGCGCCTCACGCCGCGCTGCCGGCCCGCTGCTGCTGCTGCCCGGGCGCCTCCATGCGCGGCTTCAGCACATCCAGCAGGCGGGGGAGCGTCTGGGGGATGCCGCCAGTGATCTCAAAGTCAAGCAGCTGCGGCAGGGAGGGAGAGAGGCGGCAGAGGGGCTTGTGAGCAGAAGGGTGAGAGCGACGGGGATGCCACGGGCAACTGCACCTGCACCCGCTCAGCGGCCCAAACCTGCTCGTTGCTCTCCCTCTATCAGCCGCCCCCACTCATTCCTTCCCCCCGCCCGCACTCTTCAGCAACAACAGCACGCACCCCAGCCACTTGTTGTTGCCCACCTTGCTGCGCTGCTGGTAAAACTGCTCCACCGGCTGCGCCGCCGTCTTGTACACCTCCAGCCGCCGCCGAATCACCGGCTCCGTGTCGTCCGCGCGCTGCTCCATGTACTGCTCGCACTCTGCTGGCGAGCTGAGCGGGGGCATCACGATTTCGGGGCGGGAGCCGTCGGGCGAGGCGGGCAGGTAGATGTCGGCCACGTTGTAGTTCTTGCCGCACTTGCTGCACAGGCGACGTCCCAGGCACTTCTCAACCAGGACCTGTTTAGGGCAAGGGGGCGTTGCAGGGGGGGTGACAGGCAGGCAGTCAGGGCCTGAGAGTTGGAGGTGAGAGCCGTGGCACAGCTGGCAATTGTCATCGTATTAGAAGAGACCAGGACCTGAGACAGGCAGCCGCTCATGTGGCCAGCAGCTGCCCACACAGCGCCCCAACTTATCACCCGCCTCCGTCCAACATCCAGGGCAGACGCATGAAGTGTACACCACATTACAGCTTCCCCTTCCGCCACACAGCCGCCCCGTCAACCTCTCCCACCCACCTCCTTGCACAAGCTCAGGTTCCAGCCCCCGCGCCAACATCCCACACACGCCGCCTCCTGCCGGCTCAGGCTGCAACACCCTCGTCAACACCCAGCCCCACCCAGCCTGGCCCCACCTCCTCGCGCAGGCTCAGGTTCACCGCCAGCTGCACATCCGCAATCTGCTCCAGCGCCGCCGCCTGCTCGGCGGTGCGCGGGAAGCCGTCGAGCAGGAACTTGTCGGTGCCCTCGCTGTGCGCCCGCATGAAGTGCTCGCGGATGACGCGCAGGATGAGGGAGTCGGGCAGCAGGTTGCCGCCGTTCACGCACTCCTCCATCTGCGTGGTGTTGAAGGGACAGCAAGAGAGGGCAGGTGGGTGGGAGGAGAGCAAGGATGAGCGGGTTGCGCAGCTGGCTGCCCCTGAGTCAGACACTACTCCATCTGTGCGGATAATGGGGATGGGCGCGGGTGAGTGCAGGGATGCCGGCAAAAGAGGAGGCAGGTGGGCAGGAAAGCGGGGGGTGAGCGAGCAGGAGTCGGGAGGGCAAGCCGCAGAAGAGAGTGGAGACATAATGCGGTGGCGCATAAAGGAGCTGCATCCGTGAGTGAACCTTTGACTCGGCTGAATGTTTGATTGTGCTTTTTCATATAGATCACTCATGCATGCATGCGCCTGCCGTCCTCCCCAGCAGTAGCGGCGGCAGGCAGGCGGCAGCGGCGGCTGGCGGCGGCTGACACAGACTAACAGGCGACCCGCTGATCTCAGAACGTTTGACTCACCTCCTTGCCAATCTCTGTGCCCTTGCGCATCTCATCGCGCACCAGGTCGCCTGAGGCGATGTGGGCCAGCCCAAAGTAGTCCGACACGCGGGTGCTGTAGGTGCCCTGCAGCAGGAGAGATGATCGATTGGCCACCCAAGGCGCAGCCGGCGCAATGGGGCACCGTGGCAGCGGGTTCACACTGGCATCCCAACGCTCCGCACCTTGCCCACGCCAGGAGGCCCCAGGAACACGTAGGTGACCGGGCGGGAGTCTACGCTGCCGCTCAACCCCGATTGGCACCGAGCCTGCTGCAGCTGCCAGGCGTTCCGCACGGCTTGCAGCACTCTAACGCGAGACATCCTGATGGACAGAACAGCAGCAGCAGCCGGTTACAAGGCAGAAGTACAGATTTGGGTTTACAACAGGCAAACCTAAACGGGGCCCAGCCGCCGCCGCAGCGCTCGCAGCATGTGGGCCAGGGCGGGAAGCAGGCGCGCGCATTGCAAGGGAGCATGTGTTTCACAAAGGCATGCGTCTGGGCAAAAGTGCATGCATTGAATGGCTCAATGAGGTCAAGAGTCTAGTCAAAGCCCGATTGATTGACGCAGGCGCAGGATTGACGCAGGCTCGATACATCAACAGAGCAACGGAGAGTAGGGCAGGACTCGATGCAACAATGGGGGGGTCAGGCCTGCTGCACATGTTGCTGCACCTGCTTGAGCACCGCGGCAGCGGCATCATCAGGGGACGCGATGGCCACGCGGACAGCGCTGCTGCCCTCCAGGAATGGGGCCATGGTGATGCCCAGCGCCCGCGCCAGCTGGGCACCCTCTGCCGCCTTGCCGGCACCCTCGGGCAGCACCACGCACACCTGCGCAGACGGGCGGGGTGGGTGGCCGGGGAGAGCGGCGGTCAGCGGGTGTCAGCCAATGAGGGCATGTCCCAGTGGTGGCGCAGCGCACAGCGCATCGAGACTCGGCAAGGCAGGCGGCCTTGCGCTGCACATTCTCAACAGTCCTTTGCTCATTATACGCCGAGCCATAAGCACCACCGCAATGCACCCTTCCCAAGCCTCCCCACCACCCCTTGTCCGACTCACCCTCTCATTGTTTGCTGCAGCCCCCGGCACTGGTGCCGGCAGGCTCATGACGCCCCGGCAACACCACCCAGCCCTGCCCAACAGTAACGCACAAACCCAGGATGGCAGAACCCGGGAGGATCACCCCGCCCCACCCCACCGCACCTGCTGCATGCCCCCAATCAGGTCCTGGGCATCGCTGCAGTAGCAGCCCGCCACCAGGGTGGGGCTCACCGCCGCCCCGCCCGCGCCGGTGCCCGGCACGGCCGACCCCGTGGCCTCGGGCGCCAGCGCCAGGAAGACGACATGGTCCAGGGGCAGGCCCAGCTTCTGGGCGAGGTAGCGCAGGGCCAGGGGGCGGCTGGCGCGCAGCGGGGTGATGTGCAGCACAGACAGGAACTCGCGCTCGCCGCGGGGCACCTGGCGGGGGGCGGGGTCAGGGGAGGAGGTGGAGGGTACGATGGCGTGTGTGGTGGATGTGGGTGTGGTCGGCGGCATTGCAAGGTGCTGTCAGGCGGGAAGCAGCCGGCTGGGGCAGGGCTGTGAGGCAGGGTGGTGCAGGCAAGCATGGCAGGAGCCTCTGCCTCGACATCTCTCCCAGTCTGTCCTTCCTCCTGCTCAAACCCTTCAAGTGACCCGCACACCCCCACCCAGCCCTGCACCCCCCACCCACCATCTGCAGGTTGTACGACGCCCTCATGCCCTTGGAGCGCAGGCGGCGCTTGAGGCGCTCCGCCACCGCCAGGCTGTGCGTGGGGGTGTGCTGCGCGGCGCGAGAGCGGGGGCCCATGCCTGCAGCCGAGACAACAGGAACCCGGTGGGCAAGGTTGTGTATCAAATTGTGGAGTGGTCTGATGATCACCACCCGGCCTGCGGCACTCAACGCGCCCACCCCACCCACCCCGCCCTCCACACCGCCACGAGTCGCTGGCTCCCAGGAATCGTGATCAACCTGGCAACTGTTGCATCCATTCCTTGGTCAACCGTCAATGGGCCCACCTTGCGCCAGGATGTCCTGGCTCTCGGGGTCCAGCTCCAGGCAGATGTGGCGAGGGTGCACGCCGGCGGCAGGCTGCTCCTGCACGTTGTACAGCAGCTCCTGCGGCACACAATACGGGGGTGGCGGTACAAACAATGAGGGGGCACGACGGTGGCCAGGCAGCTGGATAGGCGGCTGCACGGAAGGGGTGGGTGGGATGCATGGCAGAGGCTTGCACTGCCATGCTCCCCTGCTGCCGGCTGTGCCTCCCACGAGCCGCACGAGCACCTCTGCCCTCTCCCTGCCATGCCCTCCCCTCCCCCCTTCTTCTTCATTCCCCAGCATCACCACCGAGCACACACCTTCGGTCTCCGCACGTACCTGTTGTACCTGATGTTCTTCAACCTACCCACACACACCATTACCGCACCCGCTGCCCAGCTCTCCTAGAGTCGCAGCATGCGCCAGCTTGCACCCTGCTGATACTTGCCTCCCAACAATATCTGCCCCTCTGCCCACAAACACGGCCCCAGCACCCGCCCGCCACCCGCCCACCTTGAGGCGCGGCAAGCGCCTGTTGTTCTCCTGGGGCGCCGAGATGATCTTGGTGAGCATGCGGTGCAGCGCCACTCGGTCCCACTCGTACCCAATCTGCCCCTCGTACTGCTCATCCGCATCCCAGTGACCATCCTGCCACTGGTGCCACACATCGGCACCGCTGTGCAGGGGGGAGGTAATGCCAAGAAGGGAGGAGGAACGAAGGGGCGTTGAGGAAACGTGTGGTGGGCAGGCAGGGGTGGTGGCACCAGTGAGGCGGCGCTGGGAAGAGAGGGGTGACAGGCGGCTGGCAGGCCTGCCTGCAGGAACATTCCCAGCGTCATTGCCGGGGCAACCACCCAGACCACCAAACCGCGCCGCTGCGCAGCTCCAGGACGCCATCCTTCCACACATCTCTCCTGCCAATTACACACTCCCCCTGCTAACAAACCCCGCCCCCACCTGTTGCAGACCATGAAGTCAAACTCCTTGCGCTCAATGCCGGCAGCCTCCATGGCCTGCGAGGTGCTGTCAAAGCCCAGCATGCTCAGCAGGCCCACCCCCACGTCCTGCCGCACCCCACCCGCCTCCAGCTGATCCAGCACAGCGCGCACAGCAGCCGTGGCCTGGGGCAGCGCAAAGTCGGAGTCCACGGGGACAACCACCACCGCCTTGCGCCGCTCGCCACGCGGCATCTCGCCTGCACGCGGGTGGGGTGGGGGAGCGGGGAAAGAGGGGGAGGCGGGTCAACAGGGCACCACCGCCGCTGCTGCCCGAAACGGCACCACATGACAGAGACCTGCCTCAGCGGGGCATTCGGTGCCCAGGCTCTACCGCGTGGCATGTCCTTCATCGTACCCCCCTCCCTCCCTCCCTCCCTCCTTATAAACGGCACACCTGGTCTTGCCACACCTCCCTCCCTGCACCCCCCCCCTACACACCCTCTGGGCTCACCTCCCCTCAGCAGGGCATCCGTGTCCACGGTCTGCAGAATGGCCAGGTCGTCGTTGCTCACGCCGCTGATCGTCTTGCGGGGGCCCGTGCCCAGGCCGGACCCGCTCTCCCGGGCGGCAATCTCGGCCTGCGGTGGGTGGGTGGGAGAGGAGGGAACAAGGGCGGGGCGTCGCCGACTTGTGCTGGGCCCAACTTTGCTTGCAGCTGTTGTAAAGAAGGCACCAGGGTGGGCTGCATTCGTGTTCAGACAAAGCATGCGCTTCCTCACTTGCTCCCATACTCTTGGGGCCCCACCACGCATGCCCGCATGCCCACCCCAGCCCCGCCCACCTCCTTGAGCGACGGCTGCGGCGTGCTGAAGTAGCGGGACAGGGAGTCGGCGCCGTGCACCACCCCCAGCGCCGCCGCGTCGTGCTGCTCCTTGGCGCTCTCAGTCAGGCCGGGCACACCGCCGGGGCGCTTGCCCAGCAGCCCAGACAGCGTGCGGTCGTGGCGCTGCAGGCGGGGAAAGGTCAGAGGAGGGCAGGGGAAGCCAAGCAGGGTGGGCAGGGGTGGAGGCAGGGGGCAGACGCGCGGCAATGAGGAGCGCAGGAGGCAGGGTGTTCTCCTGCCACGAATCCAGCTGTGCTTCACATAAACACCGACCATGTGACCACCGCGCCCGCCAGAGATTGCTTCGACGCAACACCCTGCCGGTGCCCCCGCCACCCCTGCAGCCCTTTTGAAAGTCCTCCTGCCCCGTCTCCCACCCGCCCGCCCCGCCCACCTTGGTGCTCTTGACCACCCTCTTCTCCGACTCGATGCTTTCCAGGTACTTCTTGCAGTGGGAGGGCCAGGAGTAGGCCTGGGGACCAGGGTCCAGGGGACGAAGGTGGAGGGGATGGTCAGTGCGTGCTGAGCGCTGGCGGGCATCGAATAACCTGCTGCCTGCCAGCCTGCCCGGCTGTAAGGCACCTGATGTGCCGGCCAGTTCTGCCCAGCCTCGATACTGGTGCTCCCTCGTCTCCACCCCGTCCTAGACCCCAACTACACCCCTCTGCTGCTCCTCCCTGCCCCTCCCCCGCCCATCCACCCTCCCCACACCCAATCAACACCCGCCACGTCAGCAGCCAGGCCCGCCACCTCACCATGATGTTCTTCACCCCGCTGCTGCTCATCTCGTCCCAGGTGGCGGGGTTGGTGAGGATCTTGAGCAGGGCGGCGGCCACGGCATCCGGGTCTGTTGGGTCCACCACCACGCCGTGGTGCAGGGTGGCCATGATGTCGACGGGGCCGCCGTTCTTGGTGGCAACCGTGGGCACGCCGTGGGCGGCAGCCTCGATCACCGTCAGACCAAAGGGCTCCTGCGGGTGGTAGGGGAGGGAAGGAGGGGGTAGGGGGGTGCAACGGCAGGGGGATGAGGAGGGGATGCGGGAAGGAAAGGAGATGTGGATGGGAAGTAGCACGCGCAGTGGCGGGGGGCGGAGGGGAGGGGGAAAAGTATAAGTAGGAAGCGAAAATGCCTGTGGGGCCGGGTACAAAATGCTCGTCGCCGGCATGGCCTGCACCGCAAGCTGTTTGCGAGCACGTGTCCTACCAGTCAATTCACCCCCCACACCACGCCCACACACAAAACAGATTTCAAGCTCCCCATACACACCTGAAGCGCGGGGTTGACAAACACGCCACGTGTGGCCTGCAAGGGAGGGAGGGCAGCCACGTGATTTGACCAACCCGGCAGCAAGCAAGCAGCGCATGGCTGCACGAAAGCAGGCACCTGACTTGGCCTAGCCCTCCGATCAGGGCCGGCCTTACCCCTGCCCCTGCGCTCAAGTCAACAACACGTTCGCCCCCTCAGGCCCCTACTGTCTTCTCCCTCCCCTCCATCCCCCTCCCCACCACGCACGTATGCAAAGAGGTAGATGTCTGAGATGTCCATCTGGGTGTGGTGCTTGGGGTAGGAGACGGAGCCGTACTGCGGGGGCGGGGGGGGAGGTAGGGGAAGGCAGCGGCCAAAGGGTGGGTGAGAGGGTCAGGCGGAACAAAGCAATCAAGTGGGGGGACCAAGCAGCGCGAGAGCAAGCACCAGTATTGGCAGCAGGGGCAGGAGTCCAAGTAGGCGGCAGATTCGCGGGTACAGGCGCGCGTGAGCTGCCGGCAGCTGAGCAGCACCTCCCCAGCACAAGACAGGGCCTGCCTCCTCATCTCTCCTCTAGCCTCACCAGGTCGTGTGCGTCGATGAGCTTGAGCACCTGCGTCAGCACCTTCTGGCTGCCGCTGGCCATGCCGTCGATGTTGTCGCGGTTGCCCTGCGGGTGAGAGAGGGAGAGAGACGCACGAGTGGTTGGCGGTGGTGGTGGGCAGGCAGCAGGCAGCGGCGGGAGAGGGGGAGGGTCAGATGGGCCAAGAGAAGGGCAGCGGCATGGGGGTGCTGTAGCACATATGGAGCACTTCAGAGCAGGTGGCACGCAACCACTGCTCTCCTCCCCCCTGCCCACCCACCATGACCAGCACCAGGTTGGCCAGCTCCCTCAGCATCGAGTGCCGGCCAAACGCGTCCACCTGGGGGGCAGGATGAGAGTGGGGGGGAGGGGAAGAAGGGGAGGATGGAGAAGTAAGGCGCCGAGGTGGGGGCCTTGAGGAAGATTGGTGCCCCTCAGAATGGCCTGCCCCTCACCCTCGCTCAGTGCCGCCCCCCGCCTTTTTGGAGATTTTGTCCCCCAGAACACCCACGCCCAAACACACCAGCGTGGTGATGTTCTTCTTGGCGTCTGGGCGGGACATGGCCAGGATGGCAGGCTTCAGCGGGTTGCGCAGGAAGCGGGTGATCTCCTGCGCACGGCGGGGCCCAGAGGGGAAGGGGAACAGGTGGGTGAGGCAAGAGGCAGGCAGCAGGTGAGGCGCAAACCTACAAGGCGCTGTCGGGGCATTCCACGCAGCGGAGGGGCAGCAGGAGCCGCCTGCAAGCTTCACCTGGCTGCCAACCCCTGGCGTTGCCCCTGGCCTCCCCCACAAGCAGATGTGTCCACCCGCTCGGCTCACCCGCCAGATGGGCGGCCCCGCCGTGGGGTCCAGCACCAGCTCAGCTGGGCCCACACGCGGCGTGGAGGGCACCTCGGCCACGCTGCTGCCGCCGCCGCGTGGCGACTGCTGCCCGCCGCCCGAGGTGATGCTGGGGGTGGGGGGCGCGGTGCCGCCGCCGCCGCCGCCGCCGCCACCGCCCCCGCTGGGTCCCGCTGTCTCGGCCTCGCCCGCCGCCTGCGGGCGCGGCGAGGTGGCGCCGCTTGCGCCGCCCGCTGCCACGGTGCGTGCGGCGGGCGACGAGGGCTGCGGCTTCTCCATCAGGTCTTGCAGCGCCCGCGCCTGCTCAAATTCCCTCAGGGTGGGGTCCTCGGGCATGGAGACCTTGAGGTTGGAGAAGTCGAGGCCGGGGGGGATGACCTTCATGCTGCAGGCAGGGGCGGTTGGTTGGGATGCAAGGCGGTGGAGCAGTCAGCAGGGAGGGGGCCCAGAGGTGGGGCCGTAACAACCGGTTGGCCTTCATGCTGCAGAGGCAGTTTTGTAGGGAGGAGATTGGGGAGGGCGGAAGAGATGAGGGGGCAGAAGGGGCGCGGGCAGAGAGGTATGATGAGGTAAGACGGGTCAGGGTGGTCGGGATGAGGGGTGGCGCGGTAGGCGCAAGGAGCAGGAGGGCCCAGCACACCGACCGCCCAATGACATTGGGAAAGCAGGCCAAACACATCACGAGTTGCGCAGGCACCACAACAGGGGTTGTGGGACCAGGCTGGAGCGCGCAGGCAGCTTTGCACAGCACAGCACCACGGCAGCAGAGGGCAGAGGAGAGAGGCAGGGCGTGCCCAGCGCGTGCCCCCCAGCCAGCGGGCACTCACGTGGGCATGTGGCGGCCCAGGGTGCGGTGGAAGCGCAGCACGCGGCTCAGCTGAGGCTTGTAGCCGTCGTACCTGCAGGGAACAGGAAGGAATACACCGGAGGAGGGGCAGGTGATGCAAGCAGGGTGCGAGCGCAAGGGGCAGGGGGCAGCAGGTCGCTGCCAGAAGGGAAAGTTGACAGGTTCAGGCCCGGCTTCAGCCCTGGTTGCAATCTCCTCCTGCTTCACCGTGTCACCACCACCATATCCCACCTCCAACCCAGGGCCCCACCCTCCCTGCCCCCCAAACTATGCCACACTCACAGTCCCCACTGCTCGTCCACCTCCTGCTTGGTGGACGTGAACACCATGAGCGCGTTGTCCAGGCAGCGCTCCTCCGCCTCAATGCGCCGGCTGATGGCGTACGCCTCCTCAATCTCGCCGCGCGTCATGGCGCCTGCAGGTGTGGGGCGGTGCAGGTGTTGGAGAGCAGTGAGTGGAAGAGACAGCAGAGACATGTAGAAAAGGGACGGAGGGCAGAGCAGGCCGCGACAGGAGCGAGGCGTCGCAACGCAGGCAACTTGCGGCACGCTTGAAGGGCTCCAGCTCCCGCCCACTCGTGCCTCTTTGCCTGCCCGCCTGCGCGACTCGACAGTACACCGCGCCAATGTCCATATAACATGCACAGCTGGCCCCACCTGAACCTCCCACCCTCCTGCCCCTCCCCGCCCCCCCCCGCCCCCCACCCACCCGAGGCCAGCAGGTGCTCCAGCTTGTTCCTGCCCAGGCTGTGCCCCGTCATCACCATGTGCGCATCCAGGGAGCTGCTCATCAGCACAGCAACCTCGCCCGCGTCGGCGTAGTGGCCTGCAGGGGGGTGGGTTGTGCTGGATGGGAGGTGGGCAGAGGGGCCGGGAGCAGCTGGGCGCAGATCGGCTGGTCCGCCCGCCTTTTGCTGCCCTGTCTCCACTTCCATAAAAACCCGCAATGTCCCTCCAACTCACCTGCCCTCACTTTGCACGCACCCTACGTGCCCCTTCATCTCCCTTGAAGCAACATCCCCACTACCACACATCCTGCCCGCCCCCTGCCGCGCCCCCTCCGCTGCCCCGCCCCACTCCTGGCCTGCCGCCCCGCACGCCACCCACCGTGCACAGCGTACAGCTCGCAGCGCCGCCCCGACTCGGCCATCGCCGTCAGCATGTTTGTTGCGTGCGCGATGCCCCTGTCCGCAAACTCCCGCACATACGGCCACAGCAGCTCCTTGCGCACGTACTGCTCGGGCGGGCCGCAGGGCAGGCGCACGATGTAGGCGCCCCCCAGCTCGCCGCGCCCCTTGACCAGGCACTCCTCGGGCTCGCCATAAGAGGCGTCCACAGAGGGGTCCCTGCAGGGGGTGAGGTGGGGTGGGGAGGGCAGGGAGGTTGCGGATGGATGAGCGGGCGGGTGCGGGAGGTTAGGCAGGGGCGTAAGAAGCCTGGCCAAGCCGCCAGCTGAGCTCTGCTACCCCGCACCACTTGCTGCTGTCTCAGCTCTGACCCCCTGGTGCCTGCCTTGCAGGCCCCTCTCCTCATGCAAGTTGCCTGCTCCACTCCCGCTCTGCGCCCCCCAGAGCCTCCATGTGGGCTGCCCCTGCCCCCTTTCCCCTCACTTGATGAGGCGTGTGAGGAGGTCGACGCGGTAGACGGAGGGGTGCAGGGCCAGAGCCTTGGCCAGCTCAACAACGTACTTGACCTGCAAGGGAGGGTGCGAGGAGGGAGGGAATATGTGGGCATGAGCAGATCGGGTGACTGCACGCCACACACATGACTGGGGCACTGTGGGGAGGGGCAGGGCCTTGGCCAGGCTCTTCCAAACACACGACCTCCCAGTAAAGGGTGAGGCGGGACGCCAGCAATGGCGGCAGTTCAGGAACAGGCGGGGGGCCACTGCTGGGCTTCTGCGCTGACCTGATGCAGAGTAAACCCTAAACCCTAAACCCTGGTCACGAGCTCCCTCTTGGCACACGCACACCCATCCGCCTTGCTCCCCTCCCCATCCACCTTCACCTCCTGTCTAGTGCAGCTGCCTCTCCACACCTCACTGCGCTTCTCCCTCGCCTGCAGCGCCCTCCCCACCCACCCACCCCCCGCTTGCCCGGCCTCACCTGGCCGCCGGTGTCGGAGTCGCATCCCAGCTCCATGCGCTCCCCCCGCACCAGGCCGTGCAGGCTGATGAGCACGCAGTAGAGGCGCTCAAAGCGGTGCTCCAGCGGCGCGCGTGGCGTCTGACCCTCGCTGGGTGTCCCAAACTCCTCAAACACTGGGCAGCAGGGGCCAGGGAGGCAAGGGGTGCAGAGCAAGAGGAAGTGAGCTGTAGGGAGAGAGAGAAAGATGAGGAGTATTGGAGCTTGCTCAGATCCTCAAACACTGCGCAGCAGGGGGTGGGGAAGCAAGGGGGTGGGGCGAGGTGGGCGGGTGTTGAGGGGCTACGGGGCGGCAAGGGGGCAGCGCACACCCCCAAACATCGCTTGATTTGTGTTCTGAACATGTGCAGCTCAGAGGTGGTGGCAAACGGGAGCAGATGGCAGTGACACGGCAGCACCAGCAGCAGCCAGCATGTCGTGCCATCCTGGGCCACGCCCACACCCCAGCACAGCAGCAGAGGTAGGCAGCGGCAGGACAGAGGCACCACCACCGCCAACAGCAACCCCTCTACCCACCTGTGTCCAGCGCCTCCTGCCCCCCAATCTTGACCTGCAACGGGCGGGGCTTGACGGCCTCCGCCGGCGCCAGCCGCGACGGAGGGGCTTGACGCGGCGGGCTGAGGTCGCCGCCGCCCCGCCCGCGCGCGGTGGGGCTCGACGCAAACGGCGAGGACTCGCGCTGCGGCTGCTTGCCGCCACGCGCCTCTTTGTCCCGCGTCTCACGGTCCGCTGCACCGGGAGGGCGGCAGGAACAAGCGGGAGCAGTCGCGTCAAGGGCCTCACATCTGTGTGGTGATCTTGGCGGAGCACAGCGCTTCCCGGAGTTGGCGGCAGAACGTGCTCTCCCTCCCCAGCAACAGCACCAGCGGGGAGCAGCGGCACCACTACCCTTGGCCAACTCATCAGTGGCTGCTTCTCTTGACGCTTACCTGACCGCACGGCAGCAACAGCGCTGCCGCCGCCGCCAGCCCTGGCACCCTCCTTTTATCCGCACTCCAACCATCCGCCCACCATTTCACACACCACCGAAACAAACACCCCCAGGCTCGTGCACCACCACCACCCACAGGTGGCAGCAGCCCACCCACCCGTGGCCGTGCTCTTGAAGCGGCCATAGGGCTTGAAGTATTCGTCGTACTCGCCCTCCTCGTCGCTGCTGTATGATGCCCCGCTGGTGGGCTCGGTCACCACGGAGGCAACCTCGTCGGCGGCGGCGCTGCGCCGGTCGTGCACCACCTGCATGCGGGGGGCCGGGGGGGAGGGCCGATACAATTGGGAGGCAGGGCAGCGACACAGGACCGAGCCCAGCCGTGGGCTGCTTCTGCTCTGACCGCTGCCACAGCGATGGTGCCACACTGTCCGGCTCTGCTGACCGTGCGCCTTCAAAGCTGTGTGCCAGCCCCCAGCTCACCTGCGCGTGGCGCCGCCTCATGTGCCAGATGCGCCAGGAGAGGTACTGCAGGCGCGCATCCTTCTCGCCGCCCTGCCTGGTGGCGGAGGAGGCCTGCAGGCGGGGCCAGGCAGGGAGGGCAGGCAATCTGAACGTCACAACTAAGCCTCAATAGCAGGCAGGTCACACGGATAGACCACAACCACCCCGCTGCTGCTGGCCACCACTCCAAACAGTGCTGCCGCCACCGCACACCACACGTCTCCCCCGCCCCTTGCCCCCACCTTGCTCCATGCGCTGTGCAGAGCATTCTCGTCCAGGTTGAGCAGCGACTGGACGTAGTAGCGGCTGCACACACAGTGAATGGCGGGGAACAGACGGTTGGGGGCGACTCCATGAGCGTCAGGTGGCTGCAGGGGTCTGAGAGGCACTGCCGGCAGCAGGCGGCTGAGGTGGCTGGCACGCATGCACAGCTGGCACGTGACAGCGGCTGCATGCCCGATAAAAGGGGGCCGGCGGTGCACAGGGTGCGGAGGCGTCATGCCTAGGAGGGAAGATAACAGAATGAGTGAGCAGCAGGCCGCAAGGTGAAGTGCAAGCGTGGCGGCAGGTGGCTGAGCGTGTGTGCTGCCCGGCAGGGCGGCCCATCGACACCCGCCCAGCCGCCCACCTGTACAGGCTGCGGTCCGCATCTGGCGCCTTCTCCTTTGCCTTGGCCTCCTTGGTGTACTTTAGGTACTCGCTACTGAGGCCGTACGTCAGCACTGCAGCAGAGGCGGGGCAGGGCAGCTGTGGGGGGCGGTGTGTGGCCAGCCCTGGCGACGCTAGCCTGCGGCGTGCGGCACGTGGCAGCCGGCGTGCCCAGCAAAAACACGCCAAACAGGGGCCAGATTAGACCAACTCACGTGCATCTAGGTACGAGTCCACCCAGGCGTTGTTTGCGGTTGAGTCGGCGGCAGCCATGGCGGCGCCTCACTCGCCTGCAGGCAGCAGGCGGCGGCGGCGGCGGCAGCGGCAGGGTTGCCGCAGTACAAGCAGGGGACCTCGGACGCCGCTCATTCGGCATGCCATCGGTGCTCAAAGCACCGTCGAAGTGCACCGGGGGCAAGCTAGCGCACCGCCCAAAGCCACATGGCAAGTTCTGCGCGCTGCCCTTCGAGAAGCCCACGCTTCTCGGCTACGCGCCCCACCTGCAGCCGGCAGCGATCCAAGAAATTTGCTGCCCAAAGACGCCAGGCAGAGAGTCCAGCCAGCTGCGTGGGTTCACCGAGCCCGAAAACCCTGGTTCACAGCCTCGTGCTCAGCGGCCGACGGCAATCATGATCGCAGCAGGGTCCAGCTCAATTTGCATGAGGGGGGCATCCTTTCATCGTCCACCAGCTTCGCTGTCCTGCACGCCCCTCCACGTGTACACAGGAGGCTGTGTTGCAAGGGCAAGGACAGTGCTGAATTGAGCAGGAGAGGGTGTTGCAAGGCTAAGGAATGTCAGATACAGAGAGACGCGCTGCTGCCAGCCAGCTAGCGGCGCGGCCGTCAGACCAGCGCGGGCCGGCTGCCGCCGCAGCTGCCGACTGTTGCGGTGCTACTGCACAGCCTCTCCTGGCCTGCGGTGCTTGTCCAACGCATCTACGATGGTGTTGCGCGTGCCATTGAGGATGAACACTGCAGGGGGAGGCCCGGGGCAACAGGGGTACACAGACAGGTGGCGTGAGCGGCTGGTACTACCAACCCAACCACGGCGGCAGGTGCTCTTGCCCCCCCGCACCGGGCTCCGGCCTCCCGGGTCGACCTCCCCGCCCCGCCCCGCGGCTTGCCTGCGCAGCAGATGCGGAAGGCGCGTGGCCACAGCCCCGCAAAGAAGGTGCCCGCCCCCTCGGTGCGCAGGATGTGCTGGACGGTGGAGAGGAGGGAGCGGTACTCTGGGTTGGCCGCGTTGTCGGGGAAGGCCTGCGGGCACACACCGGGGGGGCAGCCCAGGTGCAGCAAAAAACAGGTGGCTTTGATAGTTGCTTGGCACAACGAAACCTCAGGGGCCAGGGAGTATTGGGAGGCAGGGAGCGCCGACGGCTGTAAAAAGAGCTTGCTGGCTCACTTTAACGTGCTGCCCTCCCAGCTCCCCGCCGCCATTGGCATCCTCACCCCACTCCTTCTGCCTCTCCTGCCTCCACCTGCTTCCCCCACGCCCATAAAAGCAACAGACACAATCCCCAGCCGACGCGCCCACCTGCATGCGCGTCTTTATCGTGTCCGCCGGCTGCGTCGCCACCGTGGCCAGCAGCCCCGCCGCCAGACCCGACAGCACCAGCGGCCCGCCCGGCACGTCGGCCACCGCCGGCTGCGCCTCCAGCGCCTCACGCAGCAGCGGCGCCACCGCCAGGTAGCCGCACGCGTACAGCGACTCTCGCGCCATGGTGGCACTGAGGCCCTTGAAGGGCTTGAGGGGGCCGTAGGTGGCCAGTGTGTGGCGGAACTCGGCGGGCAGGCTGCGCCCCGCCTTCTGCTGCTGGATCATCACAAACCTGCGGTGGGGGGCGGGGGGAGCGGGGGGGGGGCAGATCCACAGGGGTGGGTGGGCAGGGCTGCGGGTGTGTGGGTGCACATGTGAGTGTGCAGGAGCGCTCAAAGGACGGGGCAGGGTGCAAAGGAGAGGGGGAGGCCGGGCGGCACGCAAGCGCACGAGGGGGGCCTGTGGCGCCGCCGCAAGCAGCACAGCAGCGGCAGCGGCGACCGCCACGCCCCCTTTGCCGTCCCGTTCTCCTGCCACCCACCGGGAACCACTTGACTGCGCCACTCACTCTGCGGCACAGCCCAGGAAGGATGAGGAGGCTCCCGCACCCATGGCCACCGCCACCCGCCCCTTCATGTCCAGGCTGTCCACACCCAGCACCCGCCGGTATGTCTGCTCCAGGAAGCGATTCATGCCAAACTGAACCGCTGTGATGGGCAGCATGGCGCCGGCACTAATCTGCATGGGGAGAACATGGGCGCAGGCGAGGGGCAGGCAGGGAGGGGAGGGGGAGGAATGAGCAGGGAAGCAGAACGTCCACAAGGGTGCAAGGCAGGTCAAGGCGGGGGTGGCAACTTGCTGCACTGGTACAGGCTCAGCAAATTACAGCTTGGGCGCTCCGGCCGCATATCCATTTCCTGCTCCTCTCAGGCCTGGTCGCAATGGTAGCAGCAGTGGCAGCAGCAGCGACGGCTCTGGGCGCCAGGCTCACTCACCACCAGCCCTCGGTAGAGCGTGGGGATGGTGCGCGGCACCGGACGCCCCTCCTGTAGCGCATTCTTGATGCCCACCGTCGGCTGCAGCACAGGTATAAGGCACCAGGTAGGCAATGCATGCATTAGACACACTGCGCCCCGGCACTGCAGGGTGCCAGGCCTGCCGTGCAAGGCAGCCTGGCGGGGGCGGCAGCAGTGGCGGCGGCAGCGGCAGGGCCACTCCATCACCATCACCCCACCGGTTTCACCTGCATAATGCTGACTTCCACCACGCCCGCCAAGGCCCCTATGGCCGTGTGTTCCAGCGGTGTCACAGTGCTCCTGGAGCCCATGGCTGCGTTTTGCTGTCGACCCTTGAAGCGTGCAACCTTCAATGCTAGGGCTCCTGGAGAGGCGGTAAATGAATGCGGTGCGACAGCGACCCAGCACAACGAAGTTGGCGTGCCTGCTGGGCGAGTTTGGGTTCACCTGCACGGCTGGCGCCTTGCTGTCCGGCACATGGGCTCCTGCAAGCCATGCAACGCTGCCGCAGTTGACCGACATCATACTTGATCAGATAGGATTCAGAAGGGACTGCTTGCTAGCTCTCAAGCGGGCTTCAGAAATGCGTGCGGTCGAAAGCCGTGGCTTCACGGCCTCTCAGCCGGCGCGGCGGAACCACAGAAAATCGTTGATAGTGACAGCAGGCTCTCCCTGGTCCTATGCGCCCACCCCGCCTCCCCAGCTCCCCACTGCCACTGTGGTGCAGCAGGCACTCTCCTCCACGAATTTCAGCCTCCCCTCAGCGCCCAGTCTGACCACAGGTGAGCCCCGGTCACGCGCTGGCTGGCTGGCTGGTGCACCAGGGCACCAGCACCTGTGGTGGTGGTGTGGCATCGGCGGCGGCAGCGCCCGCAGGCGGCAGCCCTGTGCCTCTTGCTCACACCCACTCCATCTGACTGCCTCCCCTCTGACCCGCAGCAGCAACAGACCTCATTGATGGGCGCGCCACGGCGCCCCACTGGGGCAGCTCTGTGCTGGAGGAGTCGATGGCGGCGGCGGCAGCGGTGCTTCAGTCCCACCAGCCGCCTGGCGCGGATCAGTTGACCGGTGCGCTGCGCGACCTGCAGGCAGCCCTGAGCGACAATCTGCACAGGCTGACGGCACTCACAGAGCAAGCAGGCGGCCTGCCAGAGGAGCTGGGTGCTGCCGCCACCGGCGACGTGCGTGACGGCCTGGCAGCGGTGGCTGCGCAGCTGCAGCGGGTGGCGGCAGGTGCGCAGCAGGCCGCAACGGCAGCCACCCAACTGGAGCTGGGGCTGCCCTCGACCAGCCAGGCGGGAGGCGACGCAGCCGCCAGCCTGGCGCAGCAGCTGTCCAGTGGGCAGTATGCCGGCTACAGCCTGCAAACTTTGGCGCTCATCTCAGCGGGCGTGGCCGCGCTCATCGCCCTGTCTGTGCCCCGCCAGGGAGACGACGACCAGCCGGGCGGCGGCTCCGGCACCGGCGGCAGCGGCAGCCGCGGCGGCAGCCTGGCCAGCAGCAGCATGGGCAGCCGTGACGGCGGCGACTTCCTGCCCACCAGCTGGGATGCTGCGGCGGTGGAGGCCTACTACCGGCGCCGCCCCACCCTGGTGGCCCGCCGCGTGCTGGAGGTGTCTGGGGAGGCGCTGAGCTACGGGGCAGCACTGCTGGCAGACATGGCCGCAGGTGGGTGCCTCTTGGGCGGTGAAGCTGGGCTGAGCTGGTGGCCAGATGGTGGTGCAAGCGCTTGTTGCATGTGCAGGCAATGGCTGGCTGGCTGCTGTGCTGTTGCTGCTGTTTCTGCTGCTGCTGCTGCTGCTGCTGCTGGAGTTTAGAGCAATGCAGATGGTTTCGTAGCGCATTGCATGCCCCCCCCCGACCCACCCACCACCACACACCAGCACCATCACCACCACACGCTGACCTCTGCTTGCTGCAGCTGGGATTCCATCCCCCCACCCACCCTGCCAACTCCCTGCCTCACCCCGCTGCCACCCTGCAGGCACAATGGAGCGCAACATGGGGCCGCGGGCCGACCAGGCAATGCAGTCCATCGAGCGCCTGGGCCCTGCCTATGTCAAGGTGCGGCTTGGCGGGGGCAGGCGCCGGGCTGTGGCAGGGCAGGCGGCAGCCGCGGCAGGCTGGCCCTGCTGTGTGTGCCTGCAGCGGGGCCGCCGTGGCAACCGGCTCAGCCAGCTTGCGTCCTCTGATCGCATCTCATGGCCTGTGCTCTTCTCATCGCTTCGCTTCCTTGCCTGCACCCACCCCTCTGCGCATGGCTCCCCGCAGGTTGCCCAGGCCATGAGCACGCGCGTGGACCTGCTGCAGCCGGCCTACCTGGTTGCCATCCAGCGGCTGCAGGACCGCGTGCCGCCCTTCCCCGACGCCCAGGCCTACGCCTCCATCGAGCGCTCCTTTGGCGCCCCCCTGGGCCAGGTGTTCAGCCAGCTGTCGGACAGCGCGGTGGCGGCGGCCTCCCTGGGGCAGGTGTACAGGGGGACTCTGCGCGACGGCGGGCGAGAGGTGGCCATCAAGGTGGGGCTGGCTGAGCGTTGGAGTGAGCGATTGAGGGGCAGGGAGGAGGAGTGGCAGTGTGTGGGGTGGGGGGATTGGAGCAGGGAACGGCGGGGCCACGAAGTGGCCATCAAGGAGGGGGAGGTGTAGTGAGGCAGGCTCATCTGTGTATCGGGGCCAGGGTGAGTGCACGTGTATGTCAGCAGGAGTTGCAGCACCTCGAGTCCTCCCCTCCCCTATTCCCCTTCCCTGTACAGGTGCGCCGCCCAGGCGTGCTGGAGAGCGTGTCGCTGGACCTGTACCTCATGCGCCAGGTGGGGCGGGGCAGCATGGTGGGCAGCACGCTGGGCAGCCCTGCCTGGGCACCCTCTGTGCTCTTGTCCCGTTTCCCCAGCACAGCTCCTGCGGCATCGTGTGCTGCAGAGACAGCGGGCGCTCACGCTCCGCTTGCAGCCGTGCACCCAGCAGTGGCCGGTGCCAGGCGCCGGGCATACAAAGCTGGTGCACACGGGCTTGCACTTTCCAGCCGCGTGTGCTCACCCCCTGCCCTGCCTCCCCCTCCGCCCTCCCCCCACCTTGTTTGTGTGCCAGGTGGCGCTCCAGCTGCGCGCCATGCCCTCCGTGCGCAGCGACTGGGTGGGCATCATCGACAACTGGGCGGGGCGGTTCCTGGATGAAATGAACTACGGGCTGGAGGCGGACAACACGCGGCAGTTCAAGGAGGGTGAGTGCGCACACGCGGCGGCCGCAGCACAATCCATCTATCTATGAGTGCATGAGCATTTCCCATGAGCATCTCCCCACCCCCTTCCCCCCCTGCACTCACCCTGTGACAGCACACCACCATCTGCCTGCCGTCCCACCTTTATCTCCTGTCTTTCCTTCTAACCACCATCCCCTTCCCTTCTCCGCACCTCCCGTGCAGACCTGAGCGGGCTGGGCGGCATCGTCATCCCCGACGTCATTCAGGAGGGCAGCACCAACGACGTGCTGGTGACGAGCTGGGTGCAGGGGGAGCGGCTCACAGACAGCCGCGCAGCCGACGTGCGCCAGCTGTGCGACACCCTGCTCTCAGCCTACCTTATCCAGGTGGGGAGGGAGGCGAGGAGGAGGGAGAGGGGTGGCCTAAAAAGCTGTGGGCTGCGCCAGGCTGAGGTTGGTCCCGGGGTGCTTGGCCTGGGGCTGCACCCCCGCCAGCCTCTTCCGTTCCCGCCCCCCTGCTCCCCCTACCTGAACTACTCTCGCCGCTCTTCGCCTCCCCTCCCCTACTGCGCAGCTGCTGGACACGGGCCTGCTGCACGCCGACCCGCACCCCGGCAACCTGCTGCGCACCACCGACGGGCGCATCGCCATCCTGGACCACGGGCTCATCCAGGTGTGTGGGTGGCTGGGCTGGGGTGCCTGCTCTGCTGGTTGGGCGAGGCGTGCCTGCCTGCCTGGCTGGGTGGCTTGCGTACCCTCGGGGGCAAGGGTGAGTTACGGCCTGTGCTGGTTCTGCCCGGCCGGCCAAAACACATGCCTACCCTGTAGTCAATCCCTCCGTACGTCCCCCCCCCCGCCTTCCCGCAGGAGATCCCCCGCGAGTATGCGCTGGCCCTGATGGAGTACATTGCCCACCTGTCTGTGGGGGACTGGGACTCCCTGGTGGACGACCTGGTGGCGCTGGGCTTTGTGGACTCGGTGGACAACAAGCAGGCGCTGGTGAGGCGGAGTCACGAGGCGTCCTGCCACGCGGCGGCGTGCCGGCTTTGTTGAGAGAGAGAGGGTTGGGGACCTGGTGCTGGGCTTTGTGGGGCTTTGTGGCTGACAAACAGGCGCTGGTGAGCGGTGGCTTGACGATCACATGCACCAAGCTGGTGTGCTGCTGGCTGGTGGCCCCGGGCTTTTCGGACAGTGGACAACACAAGCAGGCGCTGGAGGGTGCGAAAAGAACATGCTCACGTGCGGTGTGAGCGGCGGCGGCACCGGCGGCGGCAGCGGAGGCGCTGCGTGCCCGCACTGAGCGGCCTGTGGCTGCCCATCATCGCACCTCGTCCCGTCTGCCCACCCATCCCGCCCGCGCCTCCGCTGCCTCCCCGCAGGTCGGCCCCCTGGGCGCGATCCTCACGCAGCTGACTGCGGGCGGCGGCGCCCGCAAGGTCAACATTGCCGTGGTGATGGAGGAGATTGAGAAGATGACGCAGCTGTACGAGTTCAAGGTGGGCACGCCTGTCTTCAGTCCAGTTGAAGATGGCTGAAATGCATGGGTGGTGTGGTGTGGGATGGGATGGACGAGAATGCGGCGGGGATGCAAGGGTGTGAGTGCAAGGTGGGCAGTATGTGCGTCGCTGGGCTGGGTGGCTTGGGTTGCAGTGGGCCGGAGAGAGGAGCCTCTGGGGGGGGAGCGCATGTGGGGCTGCTGCAGTGCCGTGCACCCAGCCCAGCCTAGCAGTCGGTTGCCTGCCCTGGGTTGCCTGCCCTCACCGACCGGCTCACCTGCATCCTGCCACCCTCCCCCCGCCCCCCACCCCGCAGGTGCCCCCCTACTTTGCCCTCATCCTGCGCACCTTCTCGGTCATCGAGGTGGGTGGCCAGCGCGCGCTCTGCCTCTGGGTGTGTGCAGGCTTGGCCGCATGGCTGCCCTTGCGAGTGCCGAGCTTGCAGGTCCCCCTCCTGCCCCCGTGTTGGGGCTGCGCCATTGCACCCCGCCGCCGCCTTACCCTTCCCTCCCCCCTCCCCCGTCCCCCCCCATCCCGGCCCTCCCTTTTCCACAGGGCATCGCCCTGCAGTCCGACCCCGACTACTCCATCGTCAAGGAGTGCCTGCCCTACCTGTCGCGCCGCCTGCTCACCGACGACGACCCCCGCGCCCGCGCCGCCCTCAAGGAGCTCCTGTTTGCCGGCGGGGACCACATCTCACTGGACCGGGTGGAGCTCCTGGCCAAGGGGCTGTCCAACTACACCACAGATGGCCTGGCAGGCGGCGGCAGCGCCGGCATGGGCGGCAACGACATGCCCAGCCTGGCGGGCAGCCTGGCGGGCGGCGGCGGCGGCGCACTGCGGACCGCGCAGGTGCCGGCGGCGACGGCACAGCAGGCGCAGCAGGAGCGCCCACTGATTGACTCCACGGCCAGGGAGGTGCTGGGTGCCGTGTTCTCCACGCGGCCCACCTATGTGCAGGAGCTGCTTGTGGGGGAGGCGGTGAGCACGGTGGACGCGGCGGCGCGCCAGCTGGCGGCCGCGCTGCTGAGCCCCGCGCTGGGCAACATTGCCGCGGCGCAGACGGCTCTGCAGGGTGGCGCCAGCAACGGCGGGAGCGCGCTGGGCGGCACGCCGGTGCCGGCGCTGTCGCTGCTTGGCAGGTGAGGGCGGGGTGCAGCGCGTTGTAAGCGTCGTGGCACCACCTGGCGTCCGTCCCATGCCCCATCGTCTGTGTCGTCCGTTCAAAGCAACCTCTGCCTCCCCGCTCTGTTTCACCTTGGTTAACGTTTCCTGCCCACCCCTCCTTTCCCCCCCCCCCCCCCCAGGCTCCCCTCCCTCGTGGAGCTGTCCCCCGAGGACCGGCAGCAGCTGGCCACAGCCCAGGGCATCACCTCCCTGCTGCTGCAGCAGCAGCAGCTGGCGCCGGCAGAGGCGCGGCTGACGCCGGCGCAGGCGGCGGCGCTGGCGCAGCAGCTGGCGCGGGAGCTGGGGCCCATGCTGCCGCAGCTGCTGCCGGGGGTGGCAGCTACGGGGCAGCTGTTCCTGCGGGAGCTCAGCCAGCGGGCGTTTGGCCGGGTGGCAGCTGTGCTGAGTGGGCCACGTGACCAGGCCGACCCCAACTACCGCGCCCCCATGGACCTGTGAGGTGGCGCTGAGCTGGCGCCAGCGACAGCTGGCCGGCAGCGTGCAGCGCATGTGTGAACGCGACAGCAGGTGCTGGCGTGACTGCTGGTGCTGCGAGGCTGTCAAAACCTGGCTGGCAATCCCAGCCTGCAGAGCAACGCATGTCACAAGTGTACACTACCATCACTACGATTACCTACCACTCGTTTCTCTCCCTTATCCAAGCTCTTTCGTTCGTTGGTCTGCCTCCTTTCATCTCCTCCCTGCCCCTGGACGGCCTCGGCCCTTCACCGTCCCGGCTCTATGATCCCGCATCCCTCTCCTTTGATTGATTCTCAACCAGAGCTGAATGCACCCATGCCCTTTCAAACGACATCACCCTCGCTTACGTTTGCTACCCACACGCTTTCCTTTGTCTCGTGCAACCCACATGCCCACGCACTCTACTCTGCGACGCAAGGCATAGGATGAACAGGCACTGACGGCAACAAGTAACAAGCCTCGGGATTGGCTCCGTGTCTTTGCCAAGCACTATCGTGGACGTTGCCAGAGCTGGGCCTGGGTGCATGACATGAGACCACTGGCCAGCAGGTTTGATGTATCAATGTACTGCTGCCAACGCCACTGGCAGCGAGCGCTGCCGCCATGCACTGCTGGCGGCCCTCCAAACGGCCTGAGCAAACCTCGACGGTCTCCTGACTCCGGAACGCGTTTCAAGCCGTTGCCAGTGGCCCAGCGCCGTGCCTCGGCCACTCGGCCACCCTCGAGGGTTCCGCCAGCAGCAGGGCGCCAATAAGCTCACATCGCAGTGGCAAGCCTGTTTACGCCGCAGCACTTGCGTCACGCAAGGGGTGCCTCGCTGCCAGCACTGGCAAGCACTGCCCTCACACGAGGGCGTTCACGCCCTTGCCGCCGCCACCGCTGTGGACCATGGCGCCAGCACGGCACGCCGGCTGGCACTCCCTGTCAGTGGACCTCGTGGAGGCTATGCTGCTGAAGTTGGAGCCTGGAGAACGGTGAGGGGCGGTGGCAGGGAGGCTCGGCCTGTGCTGGATGTCTTGCCGCACTGGCTGCCAGATGAAGCGGCAGGGGCGGCTGCCCCGGGGAAGCGGGTGCGCAATTTGCACGAGGCTTGCATTGCATGCAGGCACCGGCTGGCAGGCGTGTGTCGAGAGTGGCGCGACATAGTCTGCATGCACCAGCGGGGACTGGAGGTGACGTTGACATCAGAGAGGCCGCTGGCGTGCGCCTCCACCGTGGCGCTCCTGTCGGCTGCTGCCCGGCGCCCCCACCTGGCAGCCGTGACCGTCCGGTTCAGCACTGCCACAAGCCTGCAGCAGCACATGCCTATACTGGCCGTCCTGCTGGCTGGCCAGCCGGCCCTGACAGACCTGGTCATCAAGTCTGGCTCACGCTTCGAGCTGCCACCGGTGCGGTGCTACCTACGAGCGTTTTGCTGTGCTGACATTGCGCCCTGCCAGCCGCCTGCTTGCCGTTGCACCTACATGCCTACTGCCCACTGCGCCCATTCTTCGCTCCTCCTCACGCGGACCCTCTGCCCAACTTGGCCGCAGTTCTTGCCTTTCACCTGCACCCAGCTGACCCAGCTGCACCTGCGCAGCCCCAGAGTGCTGCCAGACTGGCTGGGCCGCCTCAGCAGCCTGCAGAACCTGCACGTGCGGGTGCTCAAGAAGATAGCGCTCAGGCTGCCCTCGTCAACCAGCCAGCTGTCCCAGCTGAAGAGGGTTGTGCTGGAGGGTGCTGGCTTTGACTACGAGCGAGAGACTGGCACGCTGTTTGCGGGCCTGGGTGTCCTGGCCGCCCTGCCGGCACTGCGGAGCCTGCGCATTGAGCACGCCCAGGTGGCGGACCCAAGCGAGCAGCACAGCTGGGCACAGGTGCACCCACTGCACCAGCACCCTGCATGCAATCGCAGCAGCGCAGGCAGCGACGTATCCATGCATGCAGCAGGCAGGCAGGCAGGCAAGCCATGCTCGCGTAGCTGCACGCACGCGTGTGCACCATGCGTGAGCCTCAAAATCCCCCTTGTTCCCTGCAGAGACTCACGCGCCTCACAAAGCTCTGCTTGATGCACTGCCTCCTCGACACTGGGGATGAGGGTTTGGACAACCTGGTGTTTGGTGACCTCTTCAACCGCCTCACTCGAGTGAGTTGCCAAACTGTCAAACATGCTCTCCTGCGGCTTGGGCCCTGCGCCACTGCACCCAGCATGGCATGCCCTGCATACGAAGCACAGATGTCTGCTGCTGTGTGATGGTTCCGCCCCCCCTTTCCTGGTATGCCTGGTGTGCAGCTGCGCTTTCTGGATCTGTCACTTACTGAGCTAGACGATGTGCCCGAGGGTGTGGAGAACCTGCAGCACCTCGCCGTGCTCAGGCTGGAACACAACAGCGTCAGGGCACTCCCAGTGGGCGCCTACCAGCAGCCGCTGCGCGCTCTGCACCTGGCGGGCAACTTTGGGTGGGAAACCAGGTAGGTGGGGGGGGGGGACATAAGAAAGTGCGGGGGCGGTTGATGCCGACCCTGCTAAATGCACTACAAACGGCAAGCTGCACAGGCGCGCCAAGCCGTTGTCTGATGTTGTGTGTTGTGCTTGCCCCGATGCAGCAACACAATTTCTACCCTGACGGCTATGAGGGGCTTGACAGCTCTGGGCGTGGAGGGCACAGAGCTGGATAAGGCTGCGCCCATACGTCAGCTGCTAACCCAGATGCCCAACCTGCGCTTGCTGGGGGTGAGTCGATTTGTCAAGGCACGCACCACTGTGCTCCAGCGCCACTTTCCGGCAGTGCGGTTTGCAGCGCCGTCCACATGAGTCGTTCAGCAGAGCGTCACTGAGCGCTGCCGGGCGTGGGGGCAAAGGCACAAGGCGCGGTGCGCATGCGCATGTATGTGCCCGCCCTTCAGCGAGTGTAAAGAATGTCATGTAACGGTCAGGCCCACCTGCTGTACATACTTTATAGTGAGCTGTGTTCAGTAGCCATGGGCGAGACATGCAGAGAGAGGCTGGCAGTTGTGCACGGACAGGTGTGGTGCGGGGATGATGGGTGCTGGCGCCGGTGGGTGCGAAGGTTGTACAAAGCACAGATGCACCGGCTGTAATCATACGGCTGCGTGTCACAGAACATTTGGACGCGGAGCAAGGTTTGCAATCCGGAGATCTCAGCAGAGGCAGAGCTGCCGCAGAGCCAGCGGCGGCTCATGCGCATGACGCGCGCGAAATGGACGCGCTGATCTGGCAGGTTTGCCCGAGCATAAGAGCGTGCCATGTGCACCCGCTCGCTTCATTCAATCTCCACACGAGCTGCAATCCCGTTTGCAGCCCTCGGCAGGTAACAAGAAACAGGCGACGCGCAGTCAACCATGCGGGGCCCCTTGTTTGCTCTGCTGCTGTTGGCCCTTGCCCTGGGCGGGCCTGGCTGCGCTCATGCCCAGTCCGTCGGCAATGCCACGTTCTTCAAGCCAAGCGAGACGTCCGGCTCTTGCGGCTTCCCCGTGTCGAGTGCTTGGACCGCAGAAGTCGCCCTGTCCTTGAACAGCTCTTTGGCTCTGCAGGTGGGCACGGCAGAGGCATGCATGCGGCCGAGGGGGTGGCGGGAGGGAACCAGGACAGACAGGTGCCGCCGCTGCTGCCGCCTCGCCAGGACCGTCAAAACGCTGCCGCCGCCGCACTCGCTTGCAGCACCCACGTCCCCCATGCTGCCGTTGCCCCCACACCACACTCAATCACAGCAAACACTTCCCCCCTGCCCGTTCAGACGTCTCCGCTCAATGGCTGCGGCATGTGCGTCGAGATCCAGGCGCTGTGCGTCCCCGCCGACGCCACCTGCAGCCCCGCGCCGCCGCTAACCGCCGTCGTCACCTCCACCTGCTCTTCCTGCTCTGCCACCGACATCGGCCTGAGCCAGGACGCATTCCAGCAGCTGGGTGGAGGCCTAAGCGCCGGCCGCCTGCCCGTCACCTACCGCGCCGTCCCGTGCACCCCACCCAGCAACATTTCCATCGCCATCTCCGACTACCGTGCAAATGAAGGAGGTTACCTCCGGCTGGTTCCATTTGCACTGGCCGGTGCGGATGGCCTCACCCTCGTGGAGCTGCGCCAAACCCCGCTGACGGTGAGTGGAGGCCCCGCCGCGAGGAAGCCGCCCGGCCCCCGCTGTAGTGCGTCCCTGGGATGCTGCACAGCCCAAGTGCCCTTACATGCCCACCTTCGTTCCTGCCTCCCTCGTCCTCCCCACAGGGCGGCCACCTGGACATCTATGCCTCCGCCTGGCGCCGCATGCACAACATCTACGGCGCCTCGTGGGAGCTTAGCGGCCTGCCCGCCCCACCCCTCGACCTGCGCTTCACCGACGCCGCTGGCCGCCAAGTCCTGGCCAGGTGGGCGCCACAGCAGGTTTTGTTCTCTGGTTTGGGGGGCTGTGCCTGATGGGTGGTGGGGCAGGTGTGCACCCAGCATCCTGGTGGGTGCATATTTGCCACCCTTGAGACTTGAGACGCTTCCCTTGTTGGGTGCTGGTGGTGCGGACTCTGGAGGTGGAGAGAAAGGTGGGCCTGCTAACCAGCTCCCTCCTGACCCCTCCTGCCTTCCTGCACACATCTCGTTCCATTGAAACTCCTGCCTCTTCTTGCGGCGCAGGCGTGCCATCACCGATGCTGGCAAGCTGGGCACGCTAACCACCAGCGTCCAGTTCCCCCTCTCCAACTCCACCGCTGGCATCGCTGCTGCCGGGCAGGCAGCCCTTGCCCTGCCGGAGATGGCCGCTGCTCTGGCCGAGCCCGACAGCTCGGTGCCAGCTGCTGCTTCCGCTTCAGCTCCTGGTGCAGAGCCTGCAACTGCAGAGGACAGCGCAGCGGCTGCTGACCCTGCGGCTGGCGTCGACGCTGCAGCAGAGTTGGCAGAGCTGCTGCCGCTCTCTGCACCGTCAAACAGCAGCAGCGCCCCAGCAGCGCCATGCCGCACCGTGCTCGATGTGCTGGCTGGCAACAAGGCGTTTTCAACCCTGCTGTCCCTCATCCGCACCGCAGGTACTGCACACAAGGGATGCCTGGTGGTGGTGTGCCCTGAAGCTGTCCAGCAGGCCTGCACCCAACCTGGAAGCCTGTCTCACGCCCGACTCCGCTCTTCCTCTTCCTCTGCCACCCAGGCCTGGAGGGCGCCTTCACCGACCCTGCTGCGCCCGTCACGCTCTTCGCCCCAACCAACTCTGCCTGGAAGATGGCCGTCCGCCAGTTCCCGCTGCTGAGGCTGGGCTCACCCGAGCTTCTTAGGACTGAGCTGCTGCAGCATGTGCTCGTAGGGGCCAAGCGCGCCGCCGACTTCCAGCCCCAGCTGGTGGGTGGACAGGCAGCCTGGAAGGTTGTGGGGCGTGCGAGCACCCAATACTCTTGGAGTGTGCGGATGCATGCACATGCGCATATTTGGCTTGCAGGTGGAGCGTGCTGAGCTTGTGCCGGTTCCTTCCTGTTCTCACACTCGCCCCCTCCCCATCTTACCACTGTGAGAGCAGATGCGCTACGACACGCTGTCTGGTGCCTTCCTTAGCATCAAGTCCACCTCGGTGCCGGCAGCGCCACAGCCAGATGCCGCGGCAGTGCCCTCCTCAGCTGCAGACACTGCCACCCCTCCCCGCCTGCTCATCCTCAGCCAGGCCAGCACGGCCGCCACTGTGGCGGTCGACCTCCCTGCCTGTTCAAGCGTGATTCATGCAACTAACAGCGTTTTGATGGTGTCAGACTCCGGGCGCCGCCGGCGCAGTGCTTGAAACAGCCAAAGGCATTTGAACCCTGCACTGCTGTCTCGTCTCCCCTGCCCTGCCTCTGCTTGTCCTCCTGTGCATTACTGCCAAAGCAGCACTGCCTTAGCCGTGTTATAAATGTAGCCTTGAGTCAGAAACTTCTGCCTGGATGGCGATGCTTACAACAACATAGCACAAAAGAGGTCATCAGATTGGCAGGGAGTGCCTGACATGAAGGTCGGCAGGGGTCGAAGGAGTTGGGGGTCAAGCAACGAAGTCGATAGCGATCCGTGCCAAGATGGCAGCAGCAGGAGCCAGCGTGAGCATGCCGCTAGGCTGCAAGCGCAGGGTGCATTGCTGCGGCCCAAGCAAAATGTTGCTGACGCCGCCTAGTTGTAGTAGAGCTCCAGGCTGCAGGCGAAAACAAATAGGGCAGCGTTGAACAAGAGGGCATTCCTGCAGCCCCCTGCAGGCGCTCCCCAGGATGCACACACAGCTGTCAATTGTAGAAAGCAACCGCGGCGGCAGTTCACTCACCCCATTCCGTCGTGGATCTTCAAGGAAATTACAGGCAGCCGGGGGGAAGGGCAGAGAAGAAAGTGCATCAGAAGGCAAGCCAAGAGAACAAGAAGGTGGCAGGTGCGCATCCGGGTTCACACGCAGCCCTCCCGGCAGGACACCCATGGCCCCCCTCACCTCGTAGTCGCTCAGCGTGATGTGGTCCTTGTAAACTGCACCAGAGGCACACAGGTGAGGGCGGAGTGAGGCGGGGCGCACGCTGACAGTGCAAGCAATCACGCAGGCCCAGCCCAGCAGGCCCAGCATGCCCAGCAGGTCCGGCAGGAGGGCAATGTTGAACTCACGCGTGCTGCCAGCACCCAGGTGCTGCACGACGTCCAATCCACCGCATGCCCCAACCCCACCCCACCTGTGTACCACTTCTGGATGCGGATCTTCTCTGGCCGCGTGCCTGCACACGAGTGCAGCACGGGTTCAGTTCAGACAGCAGCTGTACTGGACAACCAGTGCCAGAGAGGTGGAGCAGCCAGTATGCTGCCGTAGCGCCACCCCTGTCACCCTCAAGCCAGCCCGCCAACCTGTCCTCCCTTCTCCAGCGGCTGCCCCCTACCTGTCTGTGCTGCCACCATCTTCTTCAGGTCTCCAATAGTGTCATCCTCATTGCACTTGACCCGGATCTACATGGGGTGGGGTGGGGTGGGGCAGGGCAGGGCAGGCACGACACGCCAGCTTCAGGCGGGGAGGCAGACCCCACCAAGGTGAGAGGTGTGCCACAAGACGCAATACTGGGCACTTCCATTCAGCAGGCAGCAATTTACTGCCATGCATGAAGGCCGAGTTGGTGGCACGGCGAACTCAGCAGCCGGCCGACACCACCACTTGGGGACGCCCACCTTCTTGCCCAGGCGGTCATTCAGCACCACCTCGATCATCTGCTGTTCCACCCCTCACCACCTTCAATACCGGCAGCCAATACCAGGGAAAAGGATCTGCAGGGGGAGGAGAGGAAACAGGTGCGCTGGGGGTGGCGGCGGCGGTGGCGTGCACATGCAGTGCCGCTGCCACATGCCAGGCGGGATAGCGCTCCCTGACAGCTGCACAGCAATCCCTGCCCTCCGAATGCCTGCCTGATGCGGCGCCTGGGCGGAGGCTCTGTCAGTGTGTGCCTCTCGAGACGGCACTGCCTCTAATGGAAGCTGATCAGGGCTGTAAGGTCACCGATGATATTGCAGACGTTATACAGCCGGTGGCAACGCCTGGCATCGCTCGGGAAAAGAAGCAAGCTGCCGACGTGGCCGCCCAAAACAAAACTTGAACTGGCTTACAAGCTCCTCAGCCTGATCGCACGCAGCTAGGCAACGTAAACATGTTTCAGGAGCGTGCGGGCCCCACTGCGCAGGAGGTCTTCACGCCCGAAGCGCTGCGGCGCCAGGGCAGTGGCCAGGCCGCTCCAACCAAGCCAGGAGAGGTCACGCCTGCCTCCCGGTCAAGCAGGTGGGTGGGAGGGCCGCAGGGTGGGAAGCACCAGGTGGCGGCAGTCGGCGACAGCCCGCTGCCGCCTGCTCACAACCGGTGCCGCTGCGCTTGGGCTGGCCGCGCTCCATGTGCTGCTTCTGTGCAGGGATGGTTCCCAGTCTGCAGAGTAAAGTATACATTGGCCTGGTGTTGGCCTTGGCCTGCCCTTGTCTTGTCCGGCAGCTTGCTTGCCCATCAGGCAGCAATGTCGACGCCCGGTACCGCGCGTGGTTGGGCTCTCCCAGTAGCGCACCAGTGTGCGCGCCTGCCCTGGGCGCCCACCTCTCGACTGACAAGCTTGCACACCCTCTCGGTGCAGAACACCCACCGCAAAGTCTCCCAGCAAGATGCGCTCGCGGATGAGGTGTGTGCGGGGTGCCAGGCCGCCGCCGGCCTGCAGCACCGACATTGCCTGTAGTGGGTGTGGATGGGTGTGCAGCCGGCAGGCCGCTGCTGCTGTGCTCATCGTCTCTGCCGCATAGCACCCACCCCCTGCAGGGACGTCTGTACCTGCCACCACCCAGCGTCCCACCCGTCCTGGCCCCACCCTGCAGGCACTGCGGCCGCGTGATGGGGTTTGTGCCCTGGCTGGCGCTGCTGTCGCTGGCCCTGCTGGTGGGCGGACTCACCATTTACTCCATCAAGGCGCAGCCCGCCGCTGAAGCTGCCGAGAAGCTGCTGGCCGAGCTGGGTGCTGACACCTCCACCGGCTTCCCCCTCTTCATGCGCGTCTTCAAGGCCAGCACTTGGGCCACCGTAGGGGTGGCGGGCGCCGCCTGCCTGCTGCTGGCGGTGCAGGCGTCGGTGCGGCTGGATCAAAAGCTGCGCAAGGCGGGCAAGTATGCGCACCACAAAGGTGGGTGGCAGGCGGGGGGAAGAGGGCCGGTGAGGGGGCCGGAGAGTCGGTGACTGTGGGGCACATGTGATTGTTGGTGTTGGACGAGAGCGCAGCACCCATTCTGCAATGCGCTGACCTGCACGGGTGCCAGGCTGGGGCAAGGTGGGCTGGCCGCCTGACACGAGGCTCTCCATTCTGGCCCCGTGCCATGCAGATGTCCTCTGCTTTGCTTGCTGCGGGCAACAGCCTTCCTCACCGACCCCGCCTGCCCACCCCACCCTGCACATCCAGGGCCATACGGCACGCATCTCTACCGCTTCCTCTGCGTCCTCTCCTGGCTGGGCGTGCTGCTCATGCTGCTGCTGGCCCTGTGGAGCGTGGCCAGCGGGCTGCTGCTGTCCAGCTGGGCGGCCCAGACATGGGGGCTGGAGAAGGTGTGGGGCTAACCCTATGCTGGGGCGGGGCCCCTAGGGGCGGGCGGGGCAGGGGCCAGGGTGGACAAGCCAAGCTGGGAACGGTGCATGCATGCACTGTGAGGAGTCGGCACCTGGTCACAAGGCTGGAAAGCAGCACTGGGATGAGTCGGCGGGCATGTCACCACCAGATCTGGCCCGACCTCTGACCGCATCCATCCGCCCCTGGTGCACTGCAGGGCGCCACCACCGCCTCGGCCAGCATTGCCAGCCTGGACGCGCTGGGCACTCAGTACACCCAGGCACTGGGCAGCTTCAGCGCGGCCATCGTGAGCGCAACAGGTGGCAACGGTGAGTCTGCAGGGCGCAGGGAGCCCCTGGTCGTGCGCCCGCCGGTGCAGGAGCCATGGCCACGGGCTGGAGCTTTACCCTCGCCCAAATGCACCGTTCTCATCCCTGCTCCCTGCCCCTCACTGCCCTGCGCTGCAGCTACCGTGGCCGCCACGCCAGCAGGGGCACCCGGCACAGCACCCACCCTCCCTGGGGACGTGGCAGCGGCCACCGCGGCACCTGCACCCGCCCCACTCTCGCCCCCGCCCGAGCAGCCTGCTTCCCCGCCACCCGTGGTGCTGTCCCCGCCTCTGGCATCCCCGCCCCCCGAGGTCGTGCCTTCGCCGCCCCCCAAGGCTGCGTCCCCACCGCCCCCTGAGGTGCTGCCATCCCCTCCTCCCAAACTTGCATCTCCGCCCCCTAAGTCGTCGCCCCCTGCCAAGGCTGTGGTGGCTTCGGCCCCAGCCGAGCCAAAGCCCGTGGCATCCCCGCCCCCGGTCGTGCCAAAGGCTGTGCTGTCGCCACCCCCCAAGCTGGTAGCAGCAGCCCCCAAGCAGCCGGCTGCTAATGCCGCAAAGGAGCCCAACCCCACCGCGGGGAACACAAGTGCGCACTGCGCCTGGGGTCACTAAAGTCAGCTAGTGCATGCTGTGGTCGGGGTGCCAGGCGGGCGCGAGCCGCATCCTTTGGTCCAGGCCCAGCAGCATGTGCAGGCAAGCATGTCACGCCGCCCCCCTGCCTCCCTTCAGCCCGAGTAGCATGTCCAAGCAAGCCCTGCTCGCTGCCCCTCCGCCTCCCTGCCCTGCTGCAGCCAACGTGCGGCAGCGCAAGTTGCGGTCCACGGCCGCCGCCCCTGCGGCCCCCGCCACTCTGCTGGGCACCACCCTGGCCGCGGGCCTGGCCTCCCTGGAGAGCTACGCCCACAACTTCACCTCCATCAGCAATGCCTATGCCGTCTGGCAGACCAACGGCCTGTGCCCCTCGGGTGCGCTGCTTGAAGATGGGGGTCGGCAGGACCGGGGCAGAGTGGGGCCGTGGCGAGCAAAGCAGTGCGCCGCCCTGGCCTGGTTTGGGCTGCATCTGGCGGTGCGACGTACCCTCTGGTCGATGTGCCCCTTCCCCTGCTTAGCCGCCCCCCGGCCCTGCGGTACTCCTGCCACACTTGTGCTGCCCCGCCCTGGCCCTTCACCGTGCACCCGCCTGCTCCCGGCCTGCCTGCCGCACACTCCGCCCCCTTGCAGCCGCCTGCCTCAACCTGGCGCTCTACCCCTTCACCGAGAGCACCTCCTGCGTGTGCACCGCCCCCAGCGTGGCCTCCCTGGCCGACCTGGCCAACACCGCCAGCGAGGCGGCGGTGTGGGTGCTGTTTGGCGTGGCGGGCCTGTTCTGTGGAGCCCTGCTGGGCTGCATGGAGTCTGCCCAGGACTACGTGCTGCTGCAAGCCGACCAGCTGTTCCTCAAGGTCATACGCCGCAAGTCCAGCAGGTGGGTGCTGGCACGCGAGAGAGGGACGGCGCTGGTAGGGAGACCAAGGGTGGGCCTGGCGTGGGGGCAGTAGTAGCGGGCCAGTGCAACAGCAACAGGCTCTTCCCGACAGGCGAGTCGCTGCAAGGGGTGCTTGGAGAAGTTTTGGGTGGGTGGTCAGGAGGTAGAGCAAGAGATGAGTTTGGCACAGGGTGGGGGCATGAGGGAAGGCAGCCAGGCGGGACGGTGGGAAACGAGCTTTTCCCACGGAAGTCATCTGCTGTGCAGGTGGGTAGGGGGGTGGCGCGTTGGGAGGCACAGCAAGTGCGTGTCTGGCAACCCACGCATGGCTAGTGCCTGCATTGGCTCGAAATGTTGCCGGCATTCCCCCTCCCGATGCTGCCCCCAGGTCCAGGACCAGCAGCATGGGCGGATCCCGCGGCAGCCTGAAGGGCGACGAGGCGGGGCCGGCCGGCGCCTACAAGGTCCTCTCCCCAGGCGGGGGCAACGCCAGCACGCCTGCCCCGCGCGGCGCCTACTCGGTGACAGCGCACATTTGAGCCACCGCTGCCCCCCCGGGCCCCCGTGATCCCCCTCTGAACCAACCAAATGTGTGTGCACGTCTACGCGGCATGGCAGTGCTGCACCCTCCTGCCACAGTGCACCCTGCCCCGTCGTGCGTGCAGCCCTGTCAGTCCTGTGTCCTGTGCAGCCGCAGCAACACCCCCATCTCCCACCTCCTCTCCAATCTCCTAGTGGCAGGAACTCCCGTACTGTATTACCTGTCAAGCACCAGCCCTCTGTGCTCCACACTTGACACCCCGCCGTGCTGCTCTCTGTCCTGCTCTGCTCCTTTGCAACTCACCCCCCCTCTTCCACCCGCCCGCCACGGGCTGCCCTCTTTGCATTTGCGCACTTCCGCCTTTCATCACTCCCCCTTCGGTGCTCATGTCACAGCGCCTAGCCAGCAACAAACGAGACAAGTGCAGCAGCACCAGTCGACCACCTCTTACTAGCGGCCTGCCCACCCACGGCAGGAGCCTGCTGCGCAAGCCGGCTCCGCTGCCGTGGGCAGGCTTGTGAGGCATGTGTAACTCCTCCTCTCCTCAACCAAACTGTTGCCGGAAGGCTGCCTCATCCAGCACCAGCGGCGGCACCTGCCACCGCAGCGCCCCCTCGCCCTCGTCGTCTGCCGCCTCCACTTGCCGCCGCTTCACGTGCCGCTGCTGCTCCGGCGGCAGTGCCCCCAGCAGCGCCTCCCTCGCCGCCTCCAGCTCGCCGATTCGGTTGGCCAGGTGCACGGGTGCGCCCCGGCCGTACAGGTGCACGTAGCAGCGCAGGAGGTTGAAGGATCCCCCTCCCCCGGCGCAGATGTCGTCCTCGTAGTCCAGGCAGTCGTCGCCTGGGGGGAGGTGGGGGGAGGCGGGCGGGCACGGGGGGGAGGGGGAAGGAGGCGTGGGCAGTCAGTATGTGGGGAGAAAAGGCCCTGAGTAACCGCGCCAAACCAGCAGGGCAAAGTGGCGCCACCACCAAAGCGTGCGGGAGCGCCACACTTCAGCCGCCCACCCGCACCACGTTGGTACCACTCGCACACTACCAGCCCCACCCCCGGCTGCCCCTTCCCCTCCCTTCTCACCAATGTCCACCAGCAGCTCGTCGGCACGCAGGAATGCCAGCAGCGCTGCATCAGGCTCCGCCTTCCGCAGGGCATACACCAGGTGGTGCAGCAGCCTGCAAAGCATGGGGCAGTTGGCAGGGAGTTCAGCCGTACAAGATCATGGCCAGGCAATCGAAGCAGAAATTTGATCGAGGGAGAGAGGAAAGAAGGCAAGATCAGGCAGGCGAACCGGTGCGCACCACATGGCACGGCAGCCCGCATGCACAGGGCAGCCAGCCTGTCAGCCTCCCAACTCCCACCCCGTGCCCTCCTGACCCACCGGTAGTCAAATGATTTTGCTTCCGATGTCGCCAGCACTAAATTCAGCTCAAACCCGCAGCTGCCAGCATGCCCCTCTGGTGGCACCGTGGGGTGGGCCCGCATCAGGGAGCACAGCCGCCGCTCCTCTGCCCAGTACCGCTGCCCCGCCGCCAGCTCTGCCTGAACCCCGGGCGTCAGCAGCCCCCGCTCCCGCAGCACCGCCTGCACCGCCTCCAGCCCTGTGCAGGATAGGGGTGCACCGTTGGCACAGCATGTGTCAGCAGAGGGCGGGCAGGCAGCTCACGCTTGCATGCTGGCACACCATCAGGGGCTTGCACTGCTGGTACGCTGGGCCCAATGCTCTGCCCGCCCTCCCTACCTGCGCTGCCCGGCTGCTCAGCGCCGCTTCCTGCTGCTTGTTCATTGTCTTCATCCGCCTGATAGATGGCACCTGCATGGGAGGTAGGGTCAAAGGGCTTGGTCGGCGGCACAGCACGCTGGGCCTCACTGGGCCGGGAGGTGTGGCACGTCCCAACTGAACGTCCCCAGGCTGTTGCATGCTCCTCCCCTCAGCACACTCACCCTCCACGTACACCAGCAGGTGCCACCAGGCCAGGAAATCCTGCTGGCAGGGCGGGTGGGGCAGGCGGGGCGGCAGCGGTGTTTGACACCAGGCCAACAGCTGGCAGGCGATGCATGCTAATGCGGGAGGTAGGTGGCTGCGGCTGTGGGAGGATCCCTTTTGGTGCTGTTCGCACGCGATGCATCCACGCCTTCCGGGGGGGAAGGCAGCTCAGAGGCATGCAGGGGGGCGGCCCAGGACCCCCCCGGGGTTGCATGGGCGACACCTGCCTTGAGCGGGTCCAGGCCGTGCAGCGGAAGGTAGGTCTGCACGAAATCCTGCGGTATGGCCGCAATGCAGGGTGCACAACAGGCATGAACGCGCAAGTATGCTTGTGTGCGTGTGTGTGTGCAAGGCAACACTAAACTGTGAACTGAGCAGGCAGTGGCAGCGTGGCGGCAGCGGCGGCGGCAGCTGGTGAGACAGCAGACAGCCAGCGTGATACGCTCCATCGGCGACTCGGCATGCTTCCGCAGCTGTGTCCTAACCTCAATAGTGTGCTGGGCCCGCTCCCTGCAGCAAGCGAGGGAGAGTTTGGGAGAGTGGAAGGCCGGCTGCCTCATGTGTTGGCTGCAGGCTTCAGTGCATCATGATTCACCATCGCGCGACGTGATCTGTACTCACAGGGCGCGGAAGCTTATCACCAGCCGGTCTGCTGGGGGGACATCGCCCGACATGCCGTTGCCCGTGCTAGCAAGTGCTTACAGTGTCACAGACAACAGAGAGAAGGGCGTAGACATGAGGGGAAGAAATCGGGGCGGGGCAGAATGTTGAACGGGCAAGGAATAGATGAGAGGTCAGCGCGCACACACGGCGTCGGCGGCGGCAGCGGCGGCAAAAGGCCTCAGGCCGCTGCCTGCCGCTGCAAGTCCCAGTCTGCTGCCAGCTGGGCGGCAGCCCAACTAAACCTAAACAGCAAGCTGTGCAGCGATGCGTCTCCTGCTCAGAGGCGCATCACTTGCCCATCATGCGCTTGACGGTGGCCACCACGTGGTCGACCTGCGGCAGCGCCGCCGCCTCCAGGTTCTGGGCATACGGCATGGGCACCTCCGCGCCCGTCACGCGCTCCGGGGGCGCATCCAGCTCATCAAAGCACTCCTCAATGGCGATCGCCATGATCTCTGCAACACGGAGGGTGGATTTGAGGGAAGGCAGGCGAGCATATGAGGCAGCCATCCTTAGCAGTGCCAAACCACTCCTCAAAGAAGTGGCAAGCGCCACACTCCATGCAGAGGAAGGGAGGGCAGGGTGGGGTGATGGTGGGTTGTTGGGAGACTCCGGCGGGCAGGTGAAAGGTGTCGGGTAGAGCGCACACACACGGGGTGTTGCAGACCAGTGTGAAACAGCAGCAGGGGCAGAGTGGGGGCTGCTCAGGCAGACGGGGCACATTCAGAAACAGCGGGCCGCCCAGCAGGCAGCAGGCTGTCCAGGCCCCCTCTCCCGCTCCACTTCACCATGCTGCACAGCACCTCTGCCGCCAACTGGCCCAGACCCACCTCACCCCCACCCTCACACGCACATGGGCCCAGCCACCCTCTACCCCGGGACCAGGACACCCCAGCCTGCCAGGCAACAAGCAGGCACCCCACAGCGCCCCGTCCTGCCCAGAACACACCCCGCGCATTCATGCCTCAGGCACGCACGCCGTGCCGCCCCGCCCCGCCCCGCGCACCCGAGCCCACGCCGTGCTGCGGCCACCCCTCCTCCACCGACACGACGCGGTGCGTCTTGCGCACGCTCGCCGCAATCGTGGCGCGGTCGATGGGCTTCAGGGTGCGCAGGTTGATCACCTGCGGAGAGGCAGGGCAGGGCAGGGCGGGGGGGATGTCAGCATCAAAGGGTGCGGGCAGAGGGAGGGCAGGGCGTTGTGGGGTGTTGTACGCCACAGGATCTGGTGCACAACTGAGTTTGAGTTGCGATGGGGATACACCAGGCAAATCGAACCGCATACACAATGTGGTAATCCCTGCCGCCGGCCCCGCCCCACCTCTGCCGAAATGCCCTCCTGCTCCAGCAGCTCCGCCGCCTTGAGGCAGTACCCCACCATCTTGCCAAACGACACCAGCGTGACGTCGCTGCCGGCGCGCTGGACCTGCGGGGCGGGGCGGGGGCGGGCAGGCAGGGCGGCGCAGGGCGGGACGGGTGGGCACACAGGGGGCCCGCCACATGGCCCTCCCATCCATTACATGAAAACCCTACCGCGGCTTTCCATTGTTGCCCCAGAAGTGCCGGCTCGCTGCCCACCTCTCGTTTCCCCAACAGCAGCGCCCCACCCCAACTTCAACCCTGGGCCCTCCCGCCCACCTTGGCCTTGCCGATGGGCAGCGTGAAGTCCTTGTCCAGCACCTTGTCCTCCACGGGGAAGGCCTCGCCATACAGGATCTCATTCTCCAGGAACACAACGGGGTCGGGGTCGCGGATGGACGCCTTCAGCAGGCCGCGCGTGTCCTCCGCATCGTAGGGCGCAATCACCTGATGGGGGACGGGGAGAGTGGCAGGCAGGGTGGCGGGCAATGTGAATGGCGGCGCCAAGCTCAGGGTGGGGGCGCGTCCTCAGCATTGTAGGGGGAGCAAGCAGCTGTAGGGTGAGGGGTGGGTGGAGGGAGGGGCCGCGGGTGGTGGGGTATGATCATACAGGAGGGCAAGTGGGGACGGTGCATGTGCGCGGCCCACGAGGATGCAGGCAGGGTGCGCGGGGGAGGGGAGCGCTCGGCAGCAACGGGGTGCACGGCGCTACCTGTTGACTGCACGCTGCACATCCCTGCCCCACCCCTCGGCTTCTGCCCTTCACCGCCCCTCCCGCCCTCACCTTGAGCCCGGGCACGGAGCTATACCACGCGGCAAAGCACTGGCTGTGCTGCGCTGCCACGCCCGCCGCCGCGCCGTTGGCGCCCCGGAACACGATGGGGCAGGTGACCTGGCCCGCCGACATGTAGTGGTGCTTGGCCGCGCTGTTGATGATTTGGTCGATGGCTTGCATGGAGAAGTTGAAGGTCATGAACTCAACAATGGGCTTCAGCCCAGCAAAGGCAGCGCCCACGCCGATGCCCGTGAACCCCGCCTGCCAAGGGGGGGCGAGTGGGGTGAAGGGTGGGCGGGGGAGGGGGAGCGGGGTAGTGCCGGTGAGGCGGGCAGGGGAGGGGAGGGCTGCGGCGCTGCAGCTGCTGCATCCGGCTGCGCTGCCTCTGCATGTTGCTGCCACTGTTGCTGCCTGAGTCACACCTGTCTTGGGCCCAGCAGCAAAGCAGTTACGGCAGCGTGCAGCTGCTCTCACGACGCCTGCACCCTGCCCAGCGCAGCCTACCAATGCCCCTGCTCATCCTGCCGCCCGGCCACCTGTTCCACACAGCGCAGCGCAGTCAGAGCTCAGCACACACACCGCTCGCCTTGCCCCTCGATAACCTCGCACGCTCCCCTGCCTGCACTGCCCGCCTGCACTGCCTCCACCGCCAAAGCCCTGGCTTTCGCCCCTCTCCTCACCTCAAGGAGAGCAACCTTACCTCTGTGATGGGCGTGTCCTTGACGCGCTTGGGCCCGTACTTTTGCAGCAGGCCGCGCGTGATCTTGTAGGCCCCCTGGTACTCCGCCACCTCCTCCCCCATGATGAACACCGTGTCGTCGCGGGCCATCTCCTCATCCATGGCTGCACACACAGAGCAGGCAGTTGTAGGGTTCAAGGCACGGTGGAACGCAGGGTTGGCATGAGGCAAAGCATGATGGGCACCCTGTCGCTGCAAGCAATCTCCACCAAACATGGCTGCGCAGATTTGCAGGGACAGTGAGCAGAGTGGCTGGCGCACGGCAGCTTTTGGCCTTCCCAACTACCCAGCATGCAGCAGCGAGGGCGGCCCAGACGGGCAACTGCAGGCACCACAAATGCGTGCTTTGCCTGCACACCCGCCAGCTGCAGAGTGCCGCCCACCTGAGTTAAGTGCATCACGGATGGTCATCTGCAGCAGGCAGGCAGGCAGGCAGGCAGGCGGTCGCCAGCCGGCGGTGAGCTCCCGCACGTGGGGCCCGCAGGCAGGCAGCATGTAAGCGCCACCGCAGAAGTAGCACAGGCAGCAGCAGTCGTGTGCACCAAATGCAAGTGTGCAGCCTGGAGCCTGCTGAAACGCACCTGCGTGGTGGCATATGTCCGCAGCAGCTGCGAGCCCAGCGCCGTGGCATCCCCCTGCAGGCAGCAAAGCGGCGGCGGCAAGGGCGGCGGCAGGGCCGGGGCTCTGGCGGTGAGTCCACCTTTGGAGCCCCCGGCGGGAGCCCACCTGCTGGACTCCCACAATCACGGCTGTGGGGGGCCGGGGTTGGGGGATCTGCGCCGCACCTGGCTCCGCCGCAGCGCTGCGCCTCCAGCACTCGCCAGCCGCTGCATTGTTTAGGGAGCCCCTGCGCACGCCTCCGACCGGTCTCACGTCACAATTGAGCTGCCGCCAAGCCGAGGAGTGTGCAGGGCAGGGAGGAGGCGGTGGGGCGGGTTTAGCCCTAATGTGAACGCTGACTGGGCGCCCTCAGATGCGTGGCGGCCCTCACCCTTTTCCCTTCCTGGCGCAGGTTGCTGCGTTTGTCAAGCTCACACATCTGATCAGGCACGCCAGGCAAGCCAACCTTATTCAGCTGCCACTCGGGCCTCTCAAACATGAGTGTGGATGCAGCGGCGGTGAAAGCGGCCGTCAAGGCCCGCAAGGACTACATCTTGGAGAACCTGGAGTGAGTGAAGTTGCCGCCGCCGCCGACAGCTGCCTAGTTTGCAATTTTTGGTTGGCAGCACGCCTGTGAGGCCCACCATTCAGCCCTGTGAGGCCCACCATTGATGGCTGCCTCTCGGCTGCGGGCGCTTGCAGCTGTCCCGACGTTGCTGGCCTGCCCAAGTTGCTGCCGCCGCCGCCTCCGCCGCTGCCTGCAGTTCAATGACGCTCAAGAGCTGCCGTCTGACGCTGGAGGCAGACCTGGGGCTGGAGAAGGGCGCGCTCAAGGCCCACAAGGACCTGCTGTCCACGCTGATCGACAAGGTGGGTGCTGGCGCACGTGCTGGCCTGGCCTGTCCCTCTTGTGAAGATTCCTGTCTGCTGGCTGTGCCGCATGCTGCGGTGCATGCTGCCGCCAGTGGCTGCTGGGGCCGTCACGCCCTCTCCTGCCCTCTCCTGCCCTGTTCAGCTGATCGCCAAGCACAAGGCGGCCATGGGCAGCGGCAAGAAGCCGTCAGCCCAGAAGCAGCCGGCCAAGAAGCAGCGGGCAGCGGCCGGCGGCGAGGGCGAGGAGGAGGCGGAGGCAGCAGCAGAGGAGGAGGAGGAGCCTGAGGCGGGGTCTGAAGAGGAGGAGGAGGAGGAGGAAGAAAAGCCTCGGAAGCAGCGCAAGCAGGAGGGCAAGCCTGCCAAGCAGTCGGGTGAGGCGGCAGTTGGGGCTGGCAGTTTGAAAGCCGCTGGCAGCAACCTTGGCTGGGCACAGCAGCGGGCGGTGCGCTGTCGGTGCGCAGCAGCTCTGCAGGCCTGCAGCTGATAGCTTCGGCAGTGCATCTCCCCTTTGCCCCTCGCCTGCTGCGCCTCTGCGCCAACCTCCAGGGGCAGCTGGACGGCAAGCAGGCCACCGTCACTCATCTCCCTGCCCATCTTCCGGCTCCGTCCCCTGCAGGCCCGCGGCAGTACAGCAAGACAGTGGAGAAGCTGCGCGGCATCTGCAAGGCCGCCACCATCACCATCCCCCCCACCCTGTATGTGAAGAACAAGGGGGAGGAGGCGCTGCAGGCGGCGCTGCAGGCGCTGCTGGAGAAGCACGGGCTTGATGGGGACGCGGGTGGGTGGGCGTTGGGTGGGCGGGTGGGGAGTGGGTGGATGCATGTGCAGATATATGGTTGCGGGGTGGGGTGCAGAGCCATGGGCGAATGGGTGGGCGCACGCTTTGTGGGGGCTATGGTGGGGCTGGGGAGCTGGTTCAGCGTGAGAGGCTGAGGGGCCGGGAAGCCTGTACAGTAGGGGATACCAAGGCGTGGGATCTGCTGCAGGCTCGGCGGCACGGCTGCCTGCCCTCCCCGGCAGCACTCGCGTTGCCCCCTGCTACTGGCCATCACCTCCCCCCTCCTCAGCCTGACCCATGTCATGCACCCCTCCCCCACTCTGCCACCCCCGTAGGCGAGCGCGAGATCTCTCGTGCCAAGGCGCGGCTGCAGCAGCAGCGGGACCTGGATGGCATTGACACAACCAACATCATCGAGGGCGGGCGCCGGCGGCGGGCGGCAGCTGCACCCGTGTCCTACAAGGCCATGATTGACCTGCCCTCTGAGAGCGAGGAGGAGGAGGAGGCGGCAAGCGAGGAGGAGGCAAGCGATGCAGAGGTGGAGGAGGAGGCAGAGGCCAGTGAGGGAGCGGGCGGCGGCAGCGGCAGCAATGGGGAGCAGGAGGAGGCGGCGGCGGGGGCGCGGAGCAAGGGAAAGCCCAAGCGCAAGGCTGCTCCGGCAGCCAGCAGCGGCAGCGAGGAGGAGTACGGGGACGACGAGGAGGAGGAGGGGCAGCAGCAGCCGGCAAGCAGCGGCGAGGGCAAAGCAGGCAAGGCGGCAGCGGCCGCCAAGAGCCCCAATGAGAACCTGGCAGCACAGGGCAACGGCAGCAGCGCTGGCAAGGGCAAGCTTGCCAGCAAGCCCGCCAGCGCAGCCAAGCCCAAGGCGCGGCCGGCCAGCAGCTTGGAGGACAGCGATGGCGAGCGCCCGGCGCCCCAGGCAGGCAAGCGGCGGGTGATGGCTGACTGGAGCGACGACGAGTGAGCCGGCAGGGCCGGCGGCGCTGGGGCTGCCCACGCCCTCACCTTGACAACCTTGAGTGTGACGCTGCTGGCTGGGGAGCGCCACAGCCTGGCTGACCCAGCCTCCCCGCGGCAGCAGCCTTATCTGGTCTTATCTGACCGCAGCCGTGCGTGACAGCAGACCCCTTGACTTGCAGCAGCAGCCTGTTCTGCACATATTCCCTCATTTCTATGCCCCACTCCCTGCCTGACTGCCCACCTCTCCGGTGCGGCTTGTTTGCAAGGCCTGCTACTGCGCTTCATGATCTGACCAAACAAACTCTTGACAAAATATGTGTGACAGTCATTCAGCAATTTCCCATCAGCACGGCAGGCGTCCGCTGCTGTGACCCCAAGTGTGCTGCCAGGCTGATCCCCCGCTGCAGTGCTGTGGCTCCTGCCTCCCCTGCACCCGCTGCCGTCCCCCCTGCTAGCCGCCGTCTGGCGCTGCCCCTGCCTGCCGCCGCCCCACAGCATTAGCTGGCCTGCTGCTGCCCTGCCAGCGTGCCCACCCGCCGCGCGATGCACAGTATGGCCTCATTCGCCTGCCGCTGCGCCTCCTCCTGCGCCCGCCGCAGCTTGTCCACCTGCGCCTGCAGCCCGCCCACTGCGGCGCGGCACTCCTGCGCCACATTCCGCACCGCACCGCTCAGCCGCGCATCCGCCGCGCCCAGCTGCGCCTCAAACCCACGCACCGCAGCCAGCGCCTCCTGCGCCGCTGCGCCCGCCGAGCTGCCGCCGCCGCTAGTGCCACCCAGGGCGGCGGTCACCTGTGCCACCAGTGCTGCCGTCATCTCGCCGCGTGTGGCCACCAGGGCAGCGCAGGTGCGCTCCGCCGCCTCGCACCGCTGGTCCAGCAGGGTGAGCAGGTCCAGGCGGAAGGAGGCCAGCTCGCCGGGCTCGGGCCCCTGCGGGGGTGGGAGGCATGGGAGGCTATTGGTGAGCGGGTTGGGAGGATTCATGGGGGCAGGGAGGTGGCTGGCGGGGAGCGTGAAGTGTAGCACTGCGCTCTGTGGGCATCTGCCCATCCGTCTCCCGCTGCGCTGGCTTCTGGCATCGGGCCAGGCGAGCCACGCCAGGCCAGCGCCCCACTCCAACACTGCGTGCCTACACTTCAGGTGAGGGGTGCCCACCCACCTGGTAGGCCGGGTTGGGCAGCAGGCGCTCGCCGGTGGCGCCCCGCTGCGCCTGCTGCGCACCCTGCCCCGGCTGCGCACCCGCCGCCCCACCAGGCGTGGGCGCAGCTGCCGCCGCCGCCCCCTGCCCCGCCCACTGCTGCCCCAGGAAGCCGTCCCCCCGCTCAATGCCGTCCTCCAGCAGCTGCTGCAGCGTCACCACGCGCTGCTGCAGCATGTTGAGCGGTGAGGGGCCGGGGGCGGGCGCCGGGGTGTCAAAGCCCCCAAAGGGGCTGACGGGCGCAGGGAAGGCGGCGGCCGGCAGCGCCTTGGCCGCGGCCTGCGCCTGCTGTGCTCCGCCGCACGGCTTACAGCAGACCGCGGGGGCGGCGCTCTTGGGCCGCTGGGTGGCACGTGGGGAGCCCTTGTTAGCGGTGGCAGCGCCGTCGGTTGGGCAGGCAGCAGCGGCGGCGGGGGCGGAGGCCCGCACCCCTTCAAGCACCGCCTCCAGCGCCACCCCGCCCTCGTGGGCCGCCTGGGCGAGGGGGAAGGAGCAGGGAGGCGAGGGGACGTGAGGGCACTGCTGGTCAGCGACAGGGCAAGATTGCCTGCTGGTGTTGCCGCTGCCGGCCACACAGTCTCCCTGCAACCCACCTTTGTAGCGCGCACGGCCCCACCACCCTTCCCACGCCTGCACTCCACAACTCACCACCCTTCCCACCTGCGCCAGCGCCTCCAGGAAGCGCTGGAAGCTGAGGGTGCGCCCGCGACCGGCGCACAGCGACGCAAACACGACGTCCAGCACGCCGCTCTCCAGGGGCACGCCGGCGGCGGCGCAGGCTCGCTGGAACTGGCGGCTGCCCATGCCCTCGGGAGTGCCCCGCGGCGTGCGCTCGGACAGGCCCTTGGCGGCGCCGTGGCCGGCAAACGCGGCAAAGGCGGCGCGGAGGGCTGGGTCCACCGCAGCGTTGGCCGGCACCGCAGGCGCGCGCTGTTCGCGGAATCGCGCCTGCCGCTGCGCCTCCGCCCTCAGCTTGGCCAGCCTGCTGTAAGCTTCCCGAAACTCCTCAAAGCTGACCTGGCCGTCTTTGTTGGTGTCCATCTGCGCGAGGGCACGCGCCGCCGCCGCCGCCGGCACGCTGCCCGCCGTCAGCAGGTCGCACTCGCGCAGCGCCGCCAGCAGCTCTGCCCGGTCCAGCTGCCCGCTGCCGTCAGCGTCATGTTTGCGAAAGACCTCCGCGGCGTGAGCCCAGTCGCCGCCGCCAGCTGCAGGGGCGGCGGTGAGGGCGGCGGCGGCGGCAGTTGGGGCATAGGGAGGCTGCGGCGCAGTGGCGGGCGCGGCTTAAAGGCTCGCCGCCACATTTATCGCTTGAATTGCAGGCAGTATAACGGGCACCGCACCGTGGGACTCGAACTTGGTCGGCGAAGCCATTTTGAGGCTCTCGGAGCCTGCCTCGTGACGTTGATGTGCTGCTGTATGTAATATGATGAAGGCAGTGCACCCGCGACATCGCGGGGGGAGCATCGGCTCAACCTGCTCTGGTCAACCGCCACATCACAGCGCCGCCGCGGAGCGGTAGTGCTCATCTGCTTACCTCCCCTCATAGAGAACGCCTCGCCATTCCGCTCCATCTTCCCCTGCTTGTAGGTTGATGCTAACAGTAGTTGATCCTGCAGATCGTCGTGGATGCTCATGTGCTAGCCACCCGTGGTGGCTTGGTGGCGATGCCCACTCAGCACCCACCTGCAGTCCACTTGACCAGCCCCAATCACGTCGCGCAACAGTGTCGGGGCCAAGTTCAGGCAGCTTCCAGATGCCATGCACAAGACAGTGCAGGTGTCAGCGCAGACCAGTGCAGCGTGGGGCCAGGTCGCTGAAACCATCCAGCCTTCTCCTGCACCTGCAAAACAGACTTCGCCCTCCTTGCATGGTATCCAGTGCCTCTCCAACCCCTCTCATACTCCTTTTACAGTCGCATGCAATACATCAGGCGAACTGTTCCCTAATGCTGTGCCTAAGGAGTGCAGCCCTGCAGCTGTGTCATGACAGCTGGAGAGCCTACAGTAGGATGAGGGCAGGGTGGGGTGCAGCGCAGCAAGCGCCCGTGCCAGCTCAGTGCTCTGTCACCAAGGCTAGAAGCGCCGCTGCTGCGTCAAATTCGTAAAATCCGGCATGGGATGGGTCACCTTGCAGGGTGGGCAGGCTGCAGGGTGGGCAGGCGCGGGGGCTAGGAGGGGTGGGTCATGCAGCCGCTCAACCCCGGCACGCCGCTGTGCGGCTAGCACGGCACGCCTCCCCTCAGCTGACACGCGCCCTCGCCATCCCTGGGAGCAAGTGCACAACGTCCTCCCTAGCCCTCAGTGAACACCTGTGGTCCAGCTTCAAGCGCCACTGTGAGCAGAATGCGACATCTGACTCGTGCCGGCGCGCTTGCCGCTCCAGCTGCCTCTGACGCCTGGCCTGCTCTAAGTCACGCGGGCCCTGCTCTGGCCCGCCATCCACCTGATGAGCATGCTGCCCCGCAACAGGCGGCGCGGTTGCTGGGCGCCAGGTGGTCTGCAGCAGTTGCAGCCGGCCGCAGCCCTGCAGTATGCACTCTAGCTGGGGCTGCTGCAGCGGCGGCGAACCGCGATGCACAAAGTGCTGCAGCGCTGGCAGCGTGGTGGCCAGGCGGGCGAGGGAGGCGGCGCTGCAGTGCGACCGGGGGGGGGCAAGGAAGGGTGGGGTGGCTGCCCATGCAGCGGGTGACAGCCAGGGGAGAAATAGCGCAGCCAGGCATGCAGCTACACGGGGGTGGCTGCGAAAGTGAAGTGTTCGTGGCAGGTGCATGAGCAGGCAGACGTGCTGAAGTTGCTGAACAAGCAGGCGGCTGGCAGGCAGGCTGGCGGGCGGGCAGGCAGACAGGCAGGCAGGCACCTGAGCAGGCCACAGTCTTGCAGGGAGAGGTATGTGAGCTGAGGCAGCAGCACGCCCTCGGTCGCCTCTTCGTCGCTCGCCGGCTCCTCTGACCCGTCTCCCCACCCCATGACGGCCTCCAAGGCGGCGTGGTTCAGAGAGGTGTGGGAGAGGCTGAGGCGCTGCAGCGAGGTCAGGGGGCGGAGGGCCGCCAGCGCGCGCCCGCCAAAGTCGTGTGCATACAGCACGGTGAGGGCGGTGAGTTGCGTGAGGCCTGCGGGGCATAATGCACGCAGCAGGGAGGTCAGGGGCATACAGCTGGCCTTCATGACCCACCGGACTGCACAGAACTGCAGCTTATGATAGGTCCACGGCAGCGGGCAGCAATCAAGGCTGACACATGCACACTCCCAACCAAAATGCGCGCCAGCTGCTACGCAAGACCACAGCAGGCAGGCAGGTGCCGACTCGCCTGACAGCTCTTCTAGGGCAGCTTCCGACACATGGTGTGCCTGGCGCAGGCTGAGCTGGCGCAGGGCTGGCAGGCGCCGCCCCACCGCTGCCACCAGCGCGCTCACTGTCCGCCCCACTTCCTCATGCTGCAGTTGGGGAGTGCTAGAATGGAACCGGCCTTACAGGCAGCACGCTCTGCGGCAGCGTGGAGGGCGCAGTAGCCTCCCGCGGCATGCGGCAAACGGCAAGCGGTGCAGTGCAGTGCATGCCCGGCAGGCAGGCAACTTGCTTGCCGAAGGTGCCTTGCAACAAGCAAGAGTGAAAACGTCGGCAGTGCACACATGGCAGCAAGTGGGTGCACACACACACACACACCTGCCGGAAGGCGCCCAGCTCCAGCCTGAGCTCTGTCAGGCGGGTGAGGCAGCTGACCTGGGAGGTCGGTGTAACCTGGGAGGCAGGGCAGGGCAAGGCGGTGCAGGGCAGGGCAGAAGGGGAGTTGACGGTGCACTGTGCATGGCCTTGCCTGCGGGGCACGCTCAGCCCGGTGCCTGCCCCGGCTCAGGCACTTGTTGCACACTGCACTGCACTCGCTGCGTGGTAGAAAGATAAAAAGCTGACCAATTGTCACCTGCAGCTTGCCAGCTTGCAGTACATCTGCCTGTGTGTGACACACTGTACGGTCCCAACTGCAGGTGTTCTCAGCCAAGTGTGCCACCAGAGCGGCACCAGGCAGGCCCCCTCGGCCCACCCGCTGACCTCCAGGCCAGGATAGTCGATGTCCAATGCCTCCAGGCCGGCCAGAGCAGAGGGGAGAACCGGCTCAGCGGTGTGGCCGTTGAGCTGGCAGCGCAGGCGCAAGCGCCTGAGGCCGCCGCCGACTTTGCTGCCGCCGGTGCTGCCGCTGCCAGCAGAGCTGCCGCTGCCGCTGGCGCCCAGGCTGTGCAGCAGGGTCAGCAGGGCGGGGCTGACGTCCTGCTCTGCAATGAGCGTGTCGCTGAGCTCAAGGCAGGTCAGCGGCAGGGCTGCCAGGCGGGTCAGCTCTGGGCTGGCACAGCAGATGTCGTGCCCCTCCAGCCCCAGGCGCCGCAGGCGAGTGAGCCGGCCCAGGGCAGACAGCAGCGACGTTGTTTCCGTTGGAGGTTCCAGTTTGAGGCGCAGGGAGGTGAGGCGCTCCAGTGTGGCAAGCGCTGTACATGGGACAGCGGGCAGCAGGGTGTGTGGTGAGACTAATGAGCGTACGGGGCGTGCGCAGTGCTTTGTCCCACGTGCTCACGTGCCTGCGCCTGCCAATGACGACCCCTGCTTACTGCCCGCCCATACCCTGCTGCTTGCCCACCAAGTCTCTCCTCTCACCCCACATACACCCCCCGCCCCACAGCATGGAGGCTCTGTCCAGGTATGAGCAAATGCACGGCGTGGCGGACGCACCATCAGAGTTGACCCCACTGCAGGCCACCTGCAGGCAGCGCAGCCGCGCCAGCTGCTGCAGCGCGCCCACAGCCACGTCGTCCAAACTGGCACGGAGGGTGGACAGCTGGAGCACTGCCAGGTGGCGCAGCGTCGACAGATGCAGCAGATCGGCGGGACGCGTGTGCCAGTTGTGGAGGTGCAGGCAGCGCAGGGCGGTACAGCTGTTGCTGATTGCCATAAACACCGTGGCTCGGCCCCCTCCCCCGTCAGGACCGGGGACTGCAACAGAGGACACATTGGCGGGGCACCAGCGGGGAGGCTTGCGTGGGACGTCTGGTGGCAGCCTGGGAACCGGCAGCAGCAGCGGCCAGCGGCCAGCCGGCATGCAACGCTGGCGGCGCTCGAAAGCGACATCGCATGCAGCAGCAGTGGTAGGGAAGCACCCTGTATGTTTCAGCCCGTGAGCTCACCGGGGGTCTGCAGGCGGAGGTAGCGGAGGCCAGGGAAGCGGGGCGCCAGCGCCGCCACCGTGGTGTCGTCCACACGGAAGGGCCTGGGCGCCAGCACCGGCAGCGCCCCGTCCACACCCCTGCGCCAGTCGCGGCTGACCAGGCGGATGCAGGCGATGTCCGACGCCCAGCGCAGGTCTTGCTCGATGAGCAGGGTCACCAGCTGCTGCGACAGAAACGCGGGAGGCGCCTGCCACGGGTTTGTGTCGGAAGTGATTTCCATCCTCGTGCAGTTCCAGATGCCTGTCCGGGTGATCACTGCCTGCCGAGGCGCGATGATGCTTAGAGCACCCGAGGCGCCCGCTGGGCGAGGCTTTTGGCCCACCGCCCCAGCGCTCCCAGCATGCCTAGCCGGCGTCGCCGGCTGCCGCGGCGTACGTCAAGTGCTGTTGCAACGACCCACACTCTCTGCAAGCTTTGAGATTTCCCAACCAGGCACGACAGTTAGTGAAGAAGCAGCTCCCATGAGCCTGCTAGGTGCACCCGGGGCCTGCAGCCGGGCGGAAGCGGCAAAGGCAGAAGCGGGCACAGCGCGTCGGCCCGTTCGCTGCCACCCCTGTTGGCCCTGCCGTCGACTGTGCGTCTGCCATCCACCAAATCTGCGCCTGGTTCTAGGCGGAGCGTGTTTAAGAGTGGAGAGCCCCATCCACCCAGGCAAGCTGGCTCACTACTTTGGTACAGTCTCGTTACACAGCCAGCATGCAATGCAGAGCAGTGCAGCGCGGGGCAGGTCACTGTAAATTTCAGTCCTTTTCTCCTGCACCTGCACCACCGACCTCGCCTTCCCTGCGATTAACCTGCTGCCACGCCACACCCTCTCAGACCTGATTACAGTGGCATGCAACACATCAAGCAAAGTGGCATACTTGTACAAGCACGTGACAGCAAAGGAGCTTACAAAAGGATGAGGGCAGGGGTTGGGTGCAGCGCGGCAGGAGAGCCATTAACGGCTCAGTGCTCAAGAAACCACCAAGCTAGAAGCCCTCGGCATCACCAGCCTCCTGCAGCGCCTCCGCTGCATCAAACTCGAAAAAGCCGGCATGGCCTGGGTCGTCTTGCCGGGCGGGCAAGCTGCAGGGTGGGCAGGAGCGGGGGCCAGGAGGGGTGGGTCTTGTACATGCCACCGCCAGCAAGCTCCGGGTCACGGAGCCGGCTAACCCAGCATGCCTAAGCATGCCGTTGTGCCGCTAGCGCGGCACACCTCCCGGGCACACGCCTTCGCCACCCCTGAAAGCAAGCGCACAACGCCCTCCCCACCCCTGCCCAGCGCGGTGACAAGCTCCCAACTGCCCCTGCGCTGCCCTACACACCTGTGGTCCAGCTTCAAACGCCACTTTGAGCAGAACGCGACATCCAACTCGTGCCGCTGCCGCTGCTGCTCCAGCTGCATCTGACGCCTGGCCTGCCCTACCCCGCCATCCACCTGCCCACGAGCCTGCTGCCCCGCAACCGGCGGCGCTGTTGCCGGGCACCAAGTGGTCCGCAGCAGCTGCAGCCGGCTGCAGCCCTGCAGTATGCACTCTAGCTGGGGCTGCTGCAGCGATGGTGCGCCGCGATGCACAAAGTGCTGCAGCGCTGGCAGGGTGGTGGCCAGGCGGGCGAGGGAGGCGGCGCTGCAGCATAAATGGAGCGAGCAAGGCAGGGTAGGGTGTCTGCCAGTGCAGCAGGCCAGGCATGCAGCATCAGGGGCGGTGGCTGTGAGGCAAACGTACAAGGTGCATGGGCAGGCAGACGTGCAAGCAAGATTGTGAGCAAGATATCAAACAAGCAGGATAACAAGCTGGCGGGCAGGCAGACAGGCAGGCAGGCACCTGAGCAGGCCACAGTTTTGCAGCGAAAGGTAGGTGAGCTGAGGCAGCAGCACGCCCTCGGTCGCCTCTTCATCGCTCTCCAGGTCCTCTGCCAAGCCTGCCCGTTCCCTGACGGCATACCAGACGGAGCGGCTTGAAGGAGTGTGGGAGAGGCTGAGGCGCTGAAGCGTTGTCAGGGGGAAGAGCGCCGCCAGCTCGGCCCCGCCAAAGTCGTGTGCATACAGCATGGTGAGGGCGGTGAGCTGCGTGAGGCCTGCGGGGCACAACGCATGCAGCAGGGAGGTCAGTGGCATACAGCTGGCCTTCATGACCCACTGGACTGCACTGGAATGCAGTTTATGATAGAGACACGGCAGCATTCAAGGCTGACACATGCGCACTCCCTACCAAAGCGGGCGCATCAGCTGCAGTGCATGACCACAGCAGGCAGGTGCCCACTCGCCTGACAGCTCTTCCAGGGCAGCCTCCGACACACGTCGTGCCTGCCGCAGGCTGAGCTGGCAAAGGGCTGGCAGGCGCCGCCCCACTGCTGCCACCAGCGCGCTCGCCGTCCTTCCTTCCCCCTCATGCTGCGGTGGGGAGTGCGAAGTTTGGAAAGCAGTAGGCAAACACCCTTACAGGCGGTACTCTCTGCAGCAGCCAGAGAGGTGCAGGAGCGATGGCATCCCGCGGCATGCCGCTGCAAGCAGCGCAGTGCAGTGCACGCCCGGCAGGCAGGCAACCATTCGCCATCAGTGCCTCAGCTCTAGCCTAGCAACACGCAGTAGTAACAGCGATGGCGCGGCACCAAGGGCACACAGGTGGGTGCACGCACACAAGCGTGCACAGCACGGGGGGGAAGCGGGCGCCCCGCGCTCAGGGGGGCGGCCCTTCGAACGCACTGTGCAGGGGGAGCGCACTTTCGCGCACTCCCACCCACCCACACATGCACACGCACACACTTGCCTCTCGGAAGGCACCCAGCTCCAGCCCGAGCTCCGTCAGGCGGGTGAGGCAGCTGACCTGGGAGGGAGGCGACACCTGGCAGGGCAGGGCAGGGCAGGGCAGGGCAGGGCAGCAGGGGGGGGGGGGGGGAGGTTGCGGGCGCCACATGGACAAGGACCTTGCCTGCACAGCATGCTCAGCGCGGTAGCTGCCCTTGGTACCCAGAACAGGCATTTATTGGTATTTTCAATGCAATGTGCCCGCACTCAGTACAACAAACGTGGGGAAGTGCAACACAGTGTGCGCTGCACTCAGCCAGATGTACCGCCAGGCAGCACCAGGCAGGCCCGCTCCGGCCACCCACACGCCACCGCCCCGCTCACCTGCAGGCCGGGGTAGTCAATATGCAGCGCCTCCAGGCCGGCCAGAGCAGAGAGGGGCAGCGGCTCGGCGGAGCTGCCATTGAGCTGGCAGCGCAGGCGCAGCCGCTTGAGGCCGCAGCCGCTGCTGCCGTCCCTGCCGCTGGCGCCCAGGCTGTGCAGCAGGGACAGCAGGGCGGGGCTGACATCCAGCTTTCGAGTGAATGTGTCGCTGAGCTCAAGGCAGGTGAGCGGCAGGGCTGCCAGGCGGGTCAGCTCTGGGCTGGCACAGCAGATGTCGTGCCCCTCCAGCCCCAGGCGCCGCAGGCGAGTGAGCCGCCCCAGGGCGGATAGCAGCGACGTTGCTTCGCTTGGAGTGTCCAGGTCGAGGCGCAGGGAGGTGAGGCAGTCCAGCGCAGCCAGGTCTGCACACGAGGCAGCAGGGTGGTGGGACTGCGACTGAGCATATGGGGCGTGCACATGTGCACTGCAGCCTGCCATCGGCTGACCGCCATTGCTCGCTGCCAGCCCACCCGCTCACCCACTTTCTGCATGGTCGCCAAGTCCCATGTCCCAGCTAAACACGCAACCCCAGCCACCCAACCCAGAGGCCCAGCCCATGTGCAAACACGTGCACAGCATGCAGGGCGGCGCACAGTCAGTGTTGACACCAAGGCATTCCACCAGCAGGCAGCGCAGCTGCGGCAGCTGCGGCAGCGCGCCCGCGGCCACGCCGCTTGAGCTGGCATTGAGGAGTGGCAGGTGGGGCTTTGCCAGGTGGCGCATTACCCCCGCTGCCAGCGAGCCCCAATTGTGGATGTGCAGGCAGCGCAGGGCGGTACAGCTGCTGCCGATCGCTGACCGCGCCACGCCGAGCACCTCATCTCGGCCATAAGATGGGCCTGCACCGGGAACCGAATGGCCAGACAGTATGACGTAGGCTGGCATGACACGTGAGGTGGCAGCCTGGGCACCGGGCGGCAGCAGCAGCAGCAGCCAGCGGCCATGCAACACTGGCGGCGCTCGAAAGCGACATCGGCCGCAGCAGCGGTGGTTGAGCACCACCCTGCAGGCTTGGCTCTAGCTCACGACTCACTGGCGCTCTGCAGGCGCAGGTAGCGAAGGCCAGGGAAGCGGGACGCCACCGCCGTAATAGCGGAATAGCCTAACCGGCGGGGCCTGGGCGCCAGCACCGGCAGCGCCCCGTCCACACCCCTGCGCCAGTCGAGGCTGACCAGGCGGATGCAGGCGATGTCCGACGCCCAGCGCAGGTCTTGCTCGATGAACAGGGAGACCAGCTGCCGCGACAGAAACGCGGGAGGCGCCTGCCACGGGTTCGTGTCGGAAGCGATCTCCATGTCTCTCGAGCAGCTGGCAGAAGCCTGTGCGGGTGATCAATGCCTGTTGCCGAGTCAGGCGCAATGACGCTCCGAACACCCGAGGCGCCCACTGGGCGAGGGTTTTGGCCCACCGCCCCAGCGCTCCCAGCACTCTCAGAGCTGCCGCAGGCTGCCGCGGCTTCATGTCTGCACCGAATTGCGGGCTGTTGCAATAACTCTGGTACCACGGCGGAAAATCCACCACCAGCCCAGGACATGAGGAAGATGAAGCAGCTCCCAGGAGCAGCTGCACTCAAGTTGCCTACTGGCCCACCCCCGCGCCAGCAACGGGCGGAAGCGGCGAAGCCGGAAGCGGGCGCAGCGCAGCGGCCTGGTTGCTGCCACCCCCTTATCAACCTGGGGCACCCAATCTGCTTCTGCATTCACTATTTCTACGCTTGGATCCAAGGCTCCAGTGCCTGTAGCACTGGCACCGTCCACCCCTCAAGGCAACAATGGTTCGCTTCTCCGGAGCGGGGTTGCTTGCCATTTTGCGTTTTCTTGCAATCAATTTCGCGTTACACAGTGACTTGACGCTCAAGAGCGCTGCCGCGGCAGAGGTGAGCGGCCAGCCACTCCGGTCCTGCGCTGTGCTGGCTGGCCTACGGCTCGAGCTGCCTTTTTCAATTGTTAGGAGCGATCAGAAGTTGAGGCGACAACCAGCAGCAGGGGCAACAGCGCCTGCATATGCTGCTGCCACCATGGCGTCCCAGCTGACGGCAACTTGCCGCTACCCATGGCACGATGCCCAGTCGCTGCCCCGCTGAGCCAGGCCCCCTTGCTGTCCCACCTATCCCTGTGTAGCCTTTGACCAGTGGGGTGCTGCATGGCGATGCAGCTGCATCGGCATTGGACAGCTCTGGCATCGCAGGAGAAGTGCTTGACGGGGCGGCGTCCAGGCCAGCACCCATTCTAGGCTACGTCACACCCTGGAATGCCAAGGGTTACGATGTTGCCAAGTCACACCGCTGCCGCCTTCACTATGTGGCACCGGTGTGGTATCAGCTACGGTCCGACGCTGCAGGGAAGCCAATGCTGACGGGCGCGCACGATGTGGACGCTGCCTGGATGGCGGCGGTGAGGGCGCCGTGCACGCAGGGCGGCGATGGCAACAGCAGCGGTGGCGGCGCAGAGCAGGTATGCGGGAAGGGCCCGGCGTAGAGTGCTGTGGGTACTTGTGGGGGATGGCAGGTGGCGGATGCTCACCCACCAGCCACCCATCCGTGGGGCTTTGAGTGGCGGGCCTACCCCCTGCTCTCTGCCCCTGCTGTACTGTGCACCTGCACCTGCACCCGGTCCATGCTGCGCTCCAACCTGCGCACCCCTGCCCCGCCTGCCGCAGCACTCCTCGCTGGTGCTGCCCCGCGTGATCTTCGAGATCCAGGGGCAGGCGGTGGTGACGGCGCTGTCCAGGGGCGCTGAGCTGGCGTCCCTGCTTGCCAGCGAGGCGCAGGCCCACGGCTTTGATGGCTGGGTGAGTACAACCGTTGTTCAACCTGTTTGTAGAGCGCTCACTTGCTAGTGCTGCACCTTGAGGGATGGGCAGAGGGAAGCACACACCACGTGGCCGCCTCCTGCCTTCCTGTGCAGCCATATGTGGCTCCTCACAGTGCTGCTTTTGCCCACCTGCACACGCTCACTTGTTATGCACCCCGCTGCCCGGCCTGCAGGTGTTTGAGGGGTGGAGCGCGTGGGCGGCCATGGGAGTGACGCAGCACCCACAGATGCGCAAGGCAGCGCTGGGCATGCTGAGGCGGCTGGCCGCTGAGCTGGCGACAGCAGGCAGGCGCCTGGTGCTGGCCGTCTCGCCGCTGCGCCCCGCACCCGGTTCGCCCCCCCAGCTCACAGAGGCTGATGCCGAGGACTTGCTGCGCTTCACGGATGCCCTGTCAGGTGGGAGGCGGGCCTGGGCCCGTATGTGGGTGCATGCCTGGCTGTTGAAGGGAGCAGGGATGCCTGGACGTGCGGCATGCCAACCTGCCCTGCTTGCCGCATTTACATGCCTTTCTGCACCTTGCCTGGTGCACCCAATCATCACAGCTGCACCGCTGTGCTCTCATGCGAACCGATGTGCTGCAGTGATGACGTACGATTACTCGCGCACCGCCCCAGGCCCCATCGCCCCGCTGCCGTGGGTGGCACAGAATGCAGACGCTTTTGCCGCGGTGGCCGACAGGTGAGGCCTCTCGACAAGCATGGGGTCGGTGGGTGGGCATCGTGGCTCTGATGATGGCCAGCCATGAGGGCCACCACCAGCCGGCCACCTCTCCCGGGTGGCAGCCAGCAGCGTCCGTCTCCCCTCGTACCGCCGAGCCATGCCAACTGTCATCACATCACCCCTCTGCGCCCTCCCGCCCGCATCACCATCATCTGCAGGCTGCCAGGCAAGCCGCACCACAAGGTACTGCTCGGCGTCCCGTGGTACGGCACAGAGTACCGGTACCGTGGGAAGAAGCTGGTGGGAGCTGACAGCGTGCTGGGCGGCCACCTCTTAGAGGTGATGCAGCGGCAGCAAGCTGCTGCCAGCGACGGCGGCAGCGGGGGCGAGGGCGAGGACAGCGGCAGCAACGCGCAGCAGCAGGCACAGCAGCAGCAGTGCAGCGAGGAGGTAGTGGAGCGGGACAGAGCGGCGGGCGGAGGCATCTGCTTTGCAACGGGCGGCGGCAGCAGCAGCACCAGCATCGGCAGCGGGGATGCGCTGCACGCAGAGTGGTTGGAGGAGGCTGGGGAGCACCGCTACCTTTGGAAGGAGGCTGAGCAGGGTGGCAGCGGGAGCAGCGGAAACGGCGGCAGCGGCAGCAAGAAGCACAAGAAGAAGGTGAAATGGACAAAGCATGTGCTGTACTACCCCACGCCGCGGTTCCAGGCTGAGCGCATGGCGCTCGCGGCCCGGCGAGGGATGGGGCTGGCCGTGTGGGAGCTGGGCCAAGGGCTGGACCCTCTTTCCGACCAGCTGTGACCCGACACATGCCAGCACAGCTGCCGCCTGGCGCGTCTCCCCGCCCTGCCTACGTGCTGCTGCCAGTGAAGCACCTGTGCCCTTGTAAATTGAACACTATAGGGCTGTTCATAGACAACAAAGGCTACTCAATCGTGGCGATGCAGATGGCATGCACCTGTGAGTGGGATGCATGGAGCTGCGCTGAGTCCCGAAATTCAGCTGACTGGGCATGGAAGACTTGTCAGTGCCGCCACAGCAGGAGCTTCCTGTGCATGGCACCCTCAGACTGGGGCCAACAGCTACACGAGCTGCTGGACATTGCCAGGTCGGTGCTGCAAATCATGTAGCTTGGGTGCGCATGCAGTCTGCCGGGGCGCGGTTTAAAGCAGGCAGGGTGCCGCTGGCGGAAGGGGCGGAAGGGCGGGCGTAAGCGTGGGGAGCCTCTGCACATGACCCCCATCCTCGCTGCTGCCACTCAACACGACACGACAGCATGATCAGCCAAGATACGCCTCAGGACGTTTCTAGCCTTGGGTAGGCTGGTGTGCTGCTTGCGCCGACAACAACCCGATGGCATCCCACGGGCGGATCTGACATGCCCCATGAGCTGTGCAAGGGTGTGCCCTCGCTCACGCGCAAACTGTGATCGCATTCGCTCACGAATTACATTGTCAGATGAATGAGGTAGCAGTGTTCCGTTCTGTACATGTCGAGTCCTGCCGCTGCTGTCCCCCGCTGCCGCCGCTGTGCCGCCCGCTGCCGCCGCTGCGCCAAGCCATGCCACACTCATTCTTCCATCGCTGCCGCCAACAGGCGCAAAACACACGTCTCAAATCTATCGACGAATGATGCTGCTCAAGCAGCGCCTGCCCGGGCCTGTGCTGCAAGGTGCCCGGCCGCTCGCCTCGCGAGCCGAGTGCCTGACAGCCTGGCAGCACCAGCGGCAACAGCAGCAATGCCGCGTAACACAGCAGCAGCAGCGGCCCCAGCAGCGAAGATGGGCTGCACACTCTGCCGCGGCGGCAGCGTCAGCGGCAGACGCAACAGCGGCGCCTGCCGCCGCCGGTGCCAGCCCCGCCGTGCAGCCCAGCGCCCCCGCTCACGTGCAGACGTTTGACTACTCGGCAATGGCGGCGGCAACGGCGGAGCTGCCGGCCTGGGTGCCCGCCAAGGTGGAGGCTGTGGTGCAGGAGGAGGCGGGGGCGGCACTGCGCCTGAGGACGATGGCAGACTCGGGTGGGTGCTGGGGCCGGGGCCCGCCTGCCGCTGTGCTTGCAGCGCATGCACGGGCGTGCTCATGCACCTGGCGATCGCAAGAAAGCTCTCAGCGGCGCACGCACGTTCTGGTGCCCTCCTCAGTGCCGCCAGTGCCCCTGCCCGCCTGCCTGGCCACCGCACCGCCCCGTCCTGCCCAAGTGCTCATCCCGCCCCGCCCCGTCCCCCTGCTGCTGCGATGCGCTGTCGCAGCCTGGCTGCACCTCAGCTGGCACTCGCGCTACGCACACGTGGGGCTGGGCGAGGCGCCCGCCCGCGGCAGCGCTGCAGAGATGTACAGCTTTGGCTCCCAGCTGTCCACCACCCTGCGCGGCCTGGTGCTCACCCGCGCCTGGCTGCCCATACCTTACGAGCGTGTGCTGCGCCTGGCGTTTGCACAGCGCCCAGGGGAGCCGGCGGCGGCAGAGCTGGTGTATGAGTGCATGGCACGCTACTCCAACCTGGTGCTGCTGGGGCCGGGGGAGACGGTGGTGGCGGCGGCGCACCAGGTGTGCAGGGACAAAGGGTTGGGTGGGTGGCAGGGTGGTCGGAGTTTCAGGTGGGCGAAGGGAGTAAGGAGGGTGGGTTGGGGGCGAAGCAGGCGGGTAGTGAACAGGCCGTGGCGTTCGGCAGGGGCAGGGCAAAGCAAGGGCAGAGGAGGCGCATGTGTGCGCATGCATGTGCATGTGGTGGCCTGCTCATTACCCAGCTGCCCCCCCTCCCCCACTTCCCCCACCTCCTTTCCGGCAGGTGGGCCAGCGCATGTCCTCTGTGCGCCTCGTGCAGGTGGGCGGGCGGTGGGAGCCACCTCCCCCTGCCAACGGGCTTGACCCTGACGCCTGCACCTCTCTAGAGGACTGGAAGGCAGTACTGTGCCAGCTGGCAGAGGCGGCGCCCGCCGACCGGCGGCCCACTTTCCAGCAGGTGGCAGTGCGCGGGTTCCGAGGGGTTTCGCCTCAGTTGGCACGTGACCTGGCGGCAGCGGCAGGCGTGCCCGCTGACGCGCTGCCTGCTGAGCTGGCGCCAGAGCAGTGGCAGCGCCTGCACGAGCAGTGGCAGGCTTGGTTGGGCGCGCTGGCGGCGGGCAGCTTTGCAGCCAGCTACTGCACGCGGAGCGGCACGTACAGCCTGCTGGGCGGCGCGCAGCAGGCGCAGCAGGCAGGGCAGCAGGCGGGGCAGCGGTTTGAGCCTGTGGGTGCTGCGCTCCCCTTCCTGCACTCTTACTACACGGCACCCCAGTCGGCAGAGCAGTTTGGCGGGCTGAAGCAGCAGCTGAGCAAGGCGGTGGCGTCGGCCATCACGCGCCTGCAGGTGGGACCGTGACCTATGGGCAGGGTGGCTGGCGGGGTGCTTGTTAAGTGCTTGTTAATGCTTGTTAAGCATGCTTGTTAAGTGGGCTTGACCCCAGGCCACCCAGCCCATAGATTGGGCCCCCCGGGGAAGGCAGCTGAGCATGCAACTGAGACAGTGTCCAGCCTGCTCCCCGCCTCTCTTGCGCCTTTGCCCTGCCCGTGTCCTGCGCACCGCCTGCCCACCGCCCTGCCCATGTCCTGCCCATGTCCCTCACCGCTCATCCCTCCCCTGCCCTGCCCGCCCCGGCGCCCGCCACATCCGCAGAAGAAGGTCGAGTCGCTGCAGCGGCAGGGGGGGGAGGGGGACAAGCACGAGGCTTCACAAAAGCTGGCCGACATGGTGATGGCCAATGTGTACAGGTGGGGGAGACGACCCTTGGGGGGAAGGTGGATGAACCCAGAAATTGCTGTGCTGTGCAGCAGCTGGTGGATGTGGTGGGAGGGTGTGGGGGGGGGATCGCCAGGGGGCAGTTCGTTGTGCACTAGCTGGCAGTGGCAGGCACAGTGACAGGTGTGTACAGGGGGATCTGGCTGCTCTACAGTGTTGGTGTGGTGTCCGTTGGCGGCGGGGGGGGGGTCAGGTGGGGATGGAGGGGATCCACACTGGACGAAAGCAAGGTCGTGGAGGTGCTGCGCGCAGGTCGGATTGGGTGGTGTTGGTGGTTGAAGAGAGTGATCGCTGTGTAAGAAAGCATGTGGGGGCGATGGTGGCATGGCAGGGGTGGGCCAACTTTTCCGGCTGGGTTCACAGAATCGTTTGCTGATGCTTTGGCTGCTGCTGGCATAGCGTCGGTCGAACCCTGCCACCCACACCCCCTTGCGCTCCTCCCTGCCGCCCCGCCCGCAGGATTGAGGCGGGGGCGGCGTCTGTCGAGGTCGAGGACTGGGACAGCGGCGAGATGGTGACCATCCCCTTGGACCCACAGAAGACGGCGGTGGAGGTGGCCGAGGGGATGTACAAGCAGGTATGTGGGTGAGGGGATGTACAAGCAGGCATGTGGATGAGGTGGCAGGGAGGGGGAGGGAAGTCTGTGGCGCTGTGGCGCTGGATGTGGCAGTGTGCGTGCGTTGGGAGGCGCAAGGTGTGTGGACAGATGCGTCTGGTCGGGCGTGCGGGGTGGCAGGCAGCAGGCAGCGCAGCGCTGCTGCCAGAGCCAGAGCAAATGCGCGTCGTCTCGCCGCCCTGGCCCACCCGCCATTGTCCCCCCACCTCCAGCTGCCTGCTGCCGATGTTTCGTGTCCCCTCCCACCACCCGTCCATGCAGGCACGCAAGCAGCGCCGGGCAGCCGAGCAGGTGGCGCCGCTGCTAGAGGCGGCCCGGGGGGAGCTAGAGTACTTGGCTGAGGTGGAGTTGATGGTGCAGCAGCTGGAGGGGGGCTCGCACCTGGCGGCACTGCAGGAGGTGCAGGTACGTGCGGGTGGGGCAGCTGGCTGCCTGCCGGGCTGGCTGGTTGGCTGGCTGGCTGGCTGGTTGGTTGGCTGGTTGGCTGGCTGATGAGGCCTGCTCACTGCTGCCAGCTGTGCCAGCCGCCGATGCGAGTGCTCTGCCTGGCCCTGTTCAAAGCAGGGGGTGGCGGCATGGTCCCGCGTGGTATCGCCCCCTTGTGCTGCCCCTTGCCATGGCAACCGGCCCCCAGCCCACCCAGCGCATCCCTCGTTCCCCCCTCCCGCTGAGCTCTCAACTTGCACCCCCTGCCCGCTCCTCTTATGAACAACAGGCGGACCTCGTTGCCGGCAAGTACATGAAAGCACCACCGGACGCAGCTCTGGCAGACAAGGCCGCCACCAAAGCGGCCTCCAAGGCGCGGCGTGCCGCCAAGCGCGGCGCCGGCGCCGGCTCAGACAGCGGGGCACGGGAGAGCAGCGGGCAGCGCGACTTCCGGCGGTACCAGTCGCCCAGCGGGTTTGTGGTACTGCTGGGGCGCAACAGCCGGCAGAACGATGAGCTGTCGTGCCGGCTGGCGCAGCCGGGCGATGTGTGGATGCACGCCAGGTGGGTGGGGCGGGCAGGTGGGAGAGCAGAGTGAGGGCAGCGTGTCTGCAAGGGGTACAAAGCGCACAGTTGCTGGGGGACCATCTCACCAGGCAGGCCGGCAATTGGTATGCAGCATGCAACAACCTGTTTCATTCAACTTGAGAGACGCAGGGAATGGAGAAGCTGTCCACATGCCCCCCCGCTTGCTCACCCTCCTTCCTCCTTTACCTCACTGGCACCCTTCCTGCTGTGCCCAACCCGCAGGGGCGTCCCCGGCGCCCACCTCGTGATGCGCATCCCAGCGGGGCAGGCGGCAGAGCAGGCTGACGTGGCGTTCTGTGCTGACCTGGCGGCCTGGTTCTCCAAGGCGCGCACCCAGGGCAAGTGCGACGTCACCATGTGCGACCCCAAGCACCTCTCAAAGCCAAACGGAGCCAAGCCGGGGCAGGTGGGCTGGGAGGCAGGGCTGGGTGGGAGGCGGCAGCGTGGGGCAACATGGGCAGGCCCCGTGCCTACAGTGTCCTGGTGGCTTGGTCGTACTGGTACGTGCATAGTGTGTGATGGCGAAGGATGTAAAGTAGGGATGAGAGGCACATGGATGCAGTGGGTGGTACAGCAGCAGCGGGTCAGGGCCATCCACTCCATGCCCTGTGCTGCCATGTCACCAAGCCATGCTTCACCTGTGCACGTGTGCAGGTGATGGTGCGCAAGGAGGCGGTGGTGGTGGGGCGCCCTGACGCCTCCATAGCAGCACAGACCGGCGAGACAGACTAGGGAACGTGCACCTGCTTGCAGCATGGCAAGCACACCTGACATCCACCCGTGTACTGCGGCTGAGCACACCTGACATCCACCTGTGTACTGCTAACCCAACAATGCTGCTATTACTGTTACTCCTGATCTGAGCAGCACTGCTTCTTCCAAGTGCTCTGCTTGCGTCCCCACCAGGCTGCCCTCCTTGGTGCCCTGACATGCAAGGGGCCCCAAAGTGAAGAGCCAAAGTGAAGAGATGAATGCCTTACAACCGCATGTGGCTGGTGTGTCATGAGTTTGCTGAGGGGCGCTCTGGGTGGCTTGGCAGGAGCAAGGAATGAAACGGGGGAGCGGGAGGGAGCGGGGTGATAGGAGTACACAAACAGGATGGGTGCGGGAGTGAGGGAGGGAAGAGATGGTGCGCAGTTCTCACGGCACGCGGGGACAGGAAGCGCATCAACGCAGGGCAGCGGTCGTCTATCTGAGGCAGGCAGGGGAGGAAGACCAAGCTCTTGGGGTCACTCTTGAGGCGCCACGATACGGGGGGGAGGAGAGGGGAGGCAGTGCCCCACCACAGCCAGCCAATGGGTGGGCAAGGCGGGCTGGGGCGAGGCTCTTGCTTGGGGGGCTGGGGGCCGGGCGCTGTTGGCTGCTCACGCCGCCACCGCCTGCTTTGCTGCTGCCGGCTTGGTGGCCGCCACCTTGTCCAGCTGGGCGTGGCGGATCAGCTCCTCGTTCACCTGATAGCGGGGGCAGGTGGGGTGTGAAGGGAGCGTGGCGGTGAGGTGGATGGATGCAGGGATTATGTGCCAGAGGGTTGATTCAGGAAGCAGGGCGGGGCAGCGGGAGGACTTGGGTGCAAAGCGTGGGTGCCAGGCGTGCAGGGGGCGCTGTCCAACACATAAAGACAGCACGCCAGCAATGACTGCTCCCAGCATGCTTGTATAGCAGTTGCCCAGCATCTCCGGCCCCACAACCTCTAAGTCAAGCACCCCCCTGCTCTCCCTCCCCCGCATCCATCCCCCCGTGCTCACCTCTGCCACGGTGGGGTGGGCGTGCACGTTGAACTTGAGGTCGCGCAGCGTCTGCCCCATGTTCATGGCGTTTGAGAACTCGTGGATGTTGTCGGCGCTGTGCAGCCCAATCATGTGCACCCCCACAATCTCCCCGCTGTCCTTGCGGTACATCATCTTGGCCATGCCGTCGCTCTCCAGCTCAGCCAGCGACTTGGAGTTGGCCTGGAGGGGGGTGGAAGAAAGGTGACGGGTGGGTGGGGGAGGAGGAGGTGCGCGGCTGTGTGGGTGGCAGCACTGATGGGCGTGAATGCACGAGGACCGCACCCTTTTCAGCGCAGCCTCCGCTGCCGGGCTTGTTGCCGCATCTCGCGCATGCAGTCACAACTCTGCTCCCTCACCCCTCCCCCCCCCCGCCATGTGTCCCCGGACACTTCCCCTCCCCTCACCTTGTAGTAGGTCTTGGACACGCCCAGCTTGTCTGCCCACCCCTCCTTCTCAGCCTTCTCCCGCGCCGCATCCTCCGTCAGCCCCACAAAGGAGACCTCGGGGTGCGTGAAGCAGGCGGCGGGCACGGCCAGGTGGTTGACCACCCGGTCCCGCCCGCACATCGTCTCCACCGCCGCAATGCCCTGCGCGCTGGCCGCGTGCGCCAGCATGTACTTGCCGTTGGCGTCGCCGATGCAAAACACGTTGGGCACCGGCTTGCCGGCCTTGTCCAGCACCTGGCGGTGGGGGGCAAGAGGGGCGGGGAGGGGTGGAGTGGGGTGGGGTGTTAGGGTGCGAGATAACTGATCGTGAGCGAATGCGAGGCAGAGCACGTTGGAGATGGGCAGGCCACCCCAGTCCACCACTACTAAAGAAAACCTCCATCCCCCCTCCGGCGGTTGGGACCTCCACTTACCTCCCTGCTCTGCTGCCATTGTCCCCTGCGCCAGCACCCCCTCCTTGCCCTTTCATTGTTCACACCCCACCTGCATCTTGTCGTTGACGGGGATGAAGCCGCGGCGGTCGGTCTCCACGTTGACCGACCCCAGGTTGAGGCCGTTGGTGTAGGGGGCGCGCCCCGTGGCCACCAGGCAGGCGTCCACCTCCAGCTCATCCACCACCTCCTTGGTGGTGAAGTCGGTCAGCTCAATCTTGACGGGCTTCACGCCGGGCACGCCTGCACAAAGAATGGGCGTCACGGCGGCGGAGTGTGGGTGAGAGGCGTGCGGAAATTTGGGGGGAAGAAGAGGTGAGGAGTGGGTTGGAGAGGATGGGGGAGTGTCAGGAAGCCTACAGCACAGTCTTGACGGGCTTCACGCCGGGCACGCCTATTGGGTGGGGAGCAGAGAACAGGAGCGCGAGGCAGGTTTGGGTTAAATGTCAGCAAAGGAATTTCCGGTGCCTGCAATCGCTGCCCACAAATGGCCCTGGTTGCTACGCAGGCGCCGCACGCACCAGGCGCTGCACCCGCCCCGGCTCCTCCTGCCAGCGCCGCCGCCTAGCCCCACCCACCCACACCCCTCACACTCACCGGGGGTGACCTTTGATGCGATGACGTTGGTGTGGTAGTCGATGGGGCGGCCCTGGATGAGCAGGCGCTGCGCCAGCTTGGCAATCTCGCGGTCAAAGCCGGGCATGATGTTGGGCATGGCCTCAACAAACGTCACCTCGCAGCCCAGGGCGGTGTACACCTGCGGCAGCAGCAACAGGGGACGGATCGACACAACGAGCACGGTGAGTGCGTGTTGTTGCGTTGAGAGGCTTGCAGGTGAGCAGACTGAACAGCGGCTGAGGCCGCATCTCAACACGTGTGCGGGGGCAGGAGGTGTGTGCTGCTTGGCATGCCCAGAACATCACGCAGAGCATCCCTGGCAGAGCGTGCACAGCATACATCACCCGGACCATCACCAGCCCCGCCCAAATGCACACCATGCTGCACACGGTGCCAACACATGCACTGCCGATGGCGGCAACCCAGCACGGCACAACACATCAGCCCCCCCAACACAGCACGCGCACTCCCCGCGCCGCCCCCCACCCAGCCCAGCAAGCGCACTCCCCGCGCCCACCCCCCACCCAGCCCAGCACGCACGTCGCTGAACTCCAGTCCAATGTAGCCGCTGCCGATGATGGCAATCCAGTTGGGCAGCCACTCCATCTTCAGGGCGTGGTCGCTGGTGAACACGGTCTTGCCGTCCACCTCGATGCCGCCGGGCACAAAGGGCACGGAGCCGGTGGCGATGATGATGTCCTTGGCGGTGGCGGAGCCGCCGACGTCCACGCGGCCGGGCAGGCCGTAGGACACCGAGTTGGCGCCCGTCAGCTTGGCCTGACCCTTCAGGATGGTCTGCAGCGCGGGAGGCGAGGGGCACGGGGGAGTGAGAGGGGCGTGGGTACAACTGTGTGCAGCGGTGGCAGGCTGCAGGGGACGGAGTGGGCACCGGTCAGCTTGGCCAAATGCGGTCGCAAAGTCTGCAAGTGCGGTAAGGTGCAACAGGCAAGTGCGTGGCAAGAGGGGAGGTGAAGCGGGCGGGCTGCTGCTGGGCCGCAGCGAGCTGTTGCGTGGCGCATACAATGTTGCACGCACCCCGCAGCATCCGCTCTTCTGCCCTGGACGCATCAGCAGCCGCCTCTCTTGCTGCCCTGCCTTGCTGCCCTGTCCCCCTCCAGCTGCCCTGTCCCCCCAGCACCGGCACTCACCACGCCGATGCTCTCCAGTGAGCGCGCCAGGTTGCCCTGGACGGTGGACGCCAGGTTGGTGGCGTGGTCCGCGATGGCCTGGCGGTCAAAGGTGGGGGTGCCGTTGAGCTGGATGCCCAGCGTCTTCTGGTGGTGCGAGTTGCGCAGCTTGCGCACCTGGCGGGGAGGGAGAGGAACATAAGAAAGAGAGGGGGAGAGGGAGGCAGTTGAGTCACAGAGGTGGGGTGCCGTTAAGAGAGTTGTGCAGCACTGTCTGGTGGTGCTTGTTCAGTGCTTACGCACCTGCGCTGCCTGCACAGCACCCGGCAGGTCAGGAAGCAGTGCGCACAGGGTGAGCCTGGCTGCCGTCCATGCAGCCCCAACAAAAGGGCGAGCATGTGCGTTCTGTTTGCTCCCCTTCTGCATCCTCCGCTCCCACTCATGCCGCTGCACCGGCGACACACGTCCTTGCTGCAACGATGCTCCTAATCAGAGCTGGCTTGTTCCAAAGTGTTGATAGCAGTGCAGCTTCCTGCGCCCGCCTACCTCGTTTGAGGCGGCCAGCAGCGCCTTTGAGGGGACGCAGCCGCGGTTGACGCAGGTGCCGCCAATGTCGTGCCCCTCAATGACGGCCACCTTGAGGCCCTGCAGTGAGGATGAAGCACAAGAGGGGCAGGGAGGATGAGGGGCCGAGGGCAGGCCGAGGGCGGCTGCAGGAACAGGAGTAGCGTGCTGGCTATGTAAGAAAGCGGGGTGGAGCAGAATTATGACTCTGCATGCCGCTCCGGCTGAGAAGAAGAAGGGGCGGAACTGCTCGGACTAGCAGACAGCAGCGGGGCAGCAAGAGGGCAGGGGTAGAGGCTGGGTTCAACTCCCGGCAGGCCAGACAGTGCGGCTTGGTTGCTCAGAGGCGGGCACCAGCCGAGCCCCAAACCTGGAAAGGTTCAGAAGACGAAGGGCAGCAAACTGGCAGCAAGCTGGCAGCAAGCTGGCGGGCGGACGGGTGTACCGCCAGCTGACCGGCCGCCCGCCTCCCCTCCGCAGCCCTGCACTCACGCATTCAACGGCATGCAGCGCAGCGCCGTGGCCGCCCACGCCGCAGCCGATGATGATCAGGTCATAATCATAGGCTCCAGAGGAGGAGGAGGAGGCAGCAGAGGGAGAGCCGTTCTTGCCCGCCGACTGCGCGCGCACCGCCCTGCGTGTAGCACAGAACAATGTTGGCGGCAGCGGCAGCAATTGTGAAGGATCGTCGGTCTATCGGTGGGTTGGACGGCTGAACTTGCGAGCCTTCCCGGCGGCCCAACGCCTGGCTCTTGGCCGGCAGGTCACTGGCGACCAAAGCTGGCCACCGAGTTGAAGGCTCACCGGCTGCTCAGTGTCGCTGCGGGCGTCCTAGAGCTCTTGGCGGCCTGAGTGGCAATGCGCTGACCGGCAATGCGCGCCAGACCGCAGCCCAGGCGGGCGGCGGGCTGCTGCTTGCCGGCGGCAACGCCGGCACTGGCGTTGATGCGAGTGCTGCAAGCCAGCATTCTTCTTTCGACCAGTCCACAAACCACGAAAGGGATCGCTGGAGGCGGGAGGCGGGCACTTGAACCACCAAGCGCGAGCCATCATCTTGCTGCTGCGGTGCTGGGGTGGTGCATGGCCAGCAGGCCGCGGCGGCCCCGAGGCCAGCGGCATTTCCGTAGCATTGCATTGGCGTCCACAGCCCATAGCACTGCCTCCCGGCACCCTCCCGATACCCCCAAAGACAAAGTCATCTTGCATGCCCACGCTGCAGCCTCTGGCGCACTTCCTGACCCCTGCATCGCTGCTCGCGAATAATTTGACCTTTATCAACGCCGTCTGAGCCCGGCATCAGCGCCGAAAGCTGCAACAGCTGCCGCCGCCACTGCCGCCGCCGCCACCGCCACCCGCGCTCCGGCCCTTCATTTCCAAGCTTTCTCAGTCAGGCTCTAGGTAGCAACCATGGCAGATGTTGTTACCCCCACTGACATTCGGGTGTTTGTGCGCGCGCAGCCCGGCAAGCGCGCGCGCTGCCCGCCCGCCTTTGCCGCCGCCAGCATCCGCGCGTTGTTGGCCAAGGTGCGCAAACTGTGAAGCCTGGAGTGGGCGGGCTGCGGTGTGGGAGGGCTGGTCGCAAAGTGCTGGTATTCTTGAACCCTGCAAGTAGGTGTGTCAGCTTGCGGTGAGCTGCCGCCTGCATGAGCCCAGTGCACTGCCCCTCCACCTGCCCGCCTGCCTGCCGCCCACCTGCCTGCCCGCCTGCGTGTCCCTCTCAGCGTGGCGCCTGACCAAGCCCCCACTTCCCTGTGCCTTGACCCTTGCAGGATGATGGGTCCATCCCTCACGACGATTCCGTCACGCTAGAGCGAGCGGCGGCGGCGCTTGAAGACCTTGCAGGTGTGGCACCGCAGCAGCAGGAAGCCGCCGCCGTCGAAGCGCCAGCCGGCGCCAACGGACATGTGGCAGCAGCTGCCCCGGCAGCAGCAGCAGCAGCAGCAGCAGTTGAGGAGGATGCGGGGGCAGCAGCAGGGGCCAAGGAGAAGAAGCAGAAGAAGAAGCGGAAAGCGGAGGAGGGGGCAGCAGCAGCGGGAGATGCCGGCAGCGAGGGCAACGGCAAGAAGAGCAAGAAGAAGAAGGACAGCAAGCAGGGATAGGCAGGCTTGCTGACACTGTAGCTTTCTCTCCTTACTTGCTAGCTAAAGCCGCTGCTTTGGTTCTGCCCAGCGCTCCGTTTTTGATCTTTTCCCAGCCTGCTCCTGTTGCTTTGTCCGCCCCCCCGCTCCGCTGTTCTTTTGTGCCCGCACCACGCTTGCTCTTTTGCTCCCTGTACTGCCCTCATTGCTACGCATATACAAGTATCTTCCACAGCATTTGCTGACACACAATGAAATCAGGCAGGCTTCAGGCATGCCTAGCCAAGCATTACTTGCAAGTGGTTCCCCTGCCGGCGTCAACGCCGCATTTGGCGGGGTGGGGATCGAGCAGGCAGCGTGCCATGGCCTGCCGGCAAAAGCACCACTCGCATTGCCGCCTGCCGCTGGCCATCAATCGCGCCACCAAGCCAGCCGCTCATATGGGCAGGTACCAGTGTGCAGCCCAGGACTCTAACTGGTGGCAGTTACAGATGCGTGTGCGCATTGCTGGGGTGGGGCAAGCACAGGCGCCCCGGCATCTGCTGGAGGAGCACAACTCCCGTTGCCACACCCGGATGCCTCTTCACCACATCGCTCCCGCTGCCGCCGTGCTCATCATCGCCGTGACAGGCCCGCCAGGAAGCCCTTGGGCTGCTGCTGCCGCTTCTCCGCCTCCTCTGCCACCCGCTTCATGCGGTCGCGGAAGGCCGAGGGGATGTCCTGCCCGTCGTACGACTTGACCACATCACGCACGTCGGGCACCTGCAGACAACATCGGGAGGCAGCAGAGATGTGGGGGTACCGGTGAGCAGTTCAGAGCAAAAGGCAGCGGAGATGTATCGCGCTTCCTGTTGCACCAAAAAAGGAGGTAGCCAGGTGGGCGGTAGCAAGGCAGGCAGCGTGCCAGGAGGCAGACAACCATTGCGAGCGGGCAAGTCCAGCACGGGCCAGCCCAAACCCTTGCGGGGGCCGCCCCCACTTCAGCCGGCGAGCTCACATGCGTGCGCACAACGGCCTCCAGGAAGGGCAGCAGATCCAGCAGCATCGTGTCCGCCTCCTTCCACTCCTTGCTCAGCTGCACTCAAGCGGGAAAGCAAGCAGGCGAGCAGGGGGCGGGTGGGTGTGGCGGGGTGGGGGGCAGCAGGGAGGGCGGGGCACTGAGCGCGGGAGCGGAGCACTTGCGGGAGGCGGGTCGGCTCACGCAGCGCCTGCGCCCGGCTACGCAACTAGTGTCGTCTGCCTTCCGAACGTGCACCGCCACATACATGCACGCCAGCATGCTGCTGCTGCTTTCCACCATGAGCCCCAACGCGGCACACTCCGACCTACCCCCTATTGCACCTGCCCTTGCACTGCATCATCCACATCCTCCCCTGCACAGCACCCTCCCTCGCTTAGCCCCATCGTCACGCGTGCGTGCCCACCTTGATTGCATTCTCCGGCTGCAGCTGGTAGGCGTCCTTGTCGGCGGTGACAAACAGCACCTGGCGCATGTCACGGTTCAGCTTGGACAGGTCGCGCACGTGCTTGCCGTTGTGGTACTGCGTGCTGTCGCGGTACAGCCTGCAGGTACAGCTCAGTGGATGACGGTTAATCCCAGTGAGTGAGGCTATGAGGCTGGGATGGCTGGGATGATTGTGAGCGGGGGACAGGGCGGGGGGAAGGGAGCAAGGCGCGAGACCACCACCCTCTGCCTGCTCAGCTGCTTACCTCAAGTGCTCACCTCTCTGATTGCACCCCCGGTCCTACTCCCCCGCCTCCCACCTCCTCTCCCCTCCACCCCTCGCCTGGCACCGGCCCCCCACCCCGGTGAGCCGCCGCCGCACCTGTACTGTATCATGCGCTGCGGGTCCAGCCTGTCCAGTATGGGGTCGGCATACGTGGGCAGCTGGCTGGTGTACACAACCAGCTCGTAGTACTGGGCCATGTGCTGGATGAAGTCCTCGGCGCCTGGACGCTTGAACGTGCGCCAGCCACTGCAGCAGCGGAGGGAGGGAGGGAGGGAGGGAGAGGTGCGGAGGGTGGTGGGTGGGCGAGGAAGGCACGTGCAAGGGAGCCCATGGTGCTGCGCCCTGTGCTTCAGGAAGTATGAAGGAAGCGATCCTTCACAATAGGCAGTGGAACGTGCAGAAATGACGGCTGGGGAGACGATTCAGAGGGTGTTGGCTGGGGGACTAGGAGGCGGCATTGGGCCGCATCCCTCCCCAAATTGGATCATCGGTCCAGCCCACCCCTGTGCAGTGCCCTTGCTCCGCCCCTGCCCGGCAGAGTTCCCATCACCTGAGTCCAGCACTAGCCCAGCCCCTTCAAGTTAGCAGCCCCCGCTCACCGCCCGCGCGTCCATTCGGAGTGCACCAGCACGTCGTCCAGATCCAGCACCAGCGTTTTGATGTGCCGCGCGTTGGGGGGCAGGTCGGGCAGCAGGCGGTCGGAGGGCGGGTCTGCATACTTCTTCATCTCGCCCTCCAGCTGCCGCCGCTGCCCCGCGTACCACTGCATGACCGGCACCCACAGCTGCAGGAGCGGGGGACAAAGAAGGCGGGGTGGGGAAACAGGAGTTTGGCGTGGGTGAGAAAGGGAGTGGGAGGGCACCCCGGGTGGTGACCGTAGACCGCCGTTGGCAGCCGTGCCTGCTAGTGAGGAACTAAACCCGGCTTCTTCGCGTCGCACCCTGGCACACCACCCGGCAGCCCTGCGCCCTCCTGCCCCTGCTCTTCAACCAGCCCCCTCTCCAGTCTCCGCCAGCCCCCCTCTGCCAGTCTGCCGGCCGACGCACGCACCGCTGCCCTCTCACCAGGCCCCACCCCTCCCTCACCGAGCTGCCTGCAAACGCATTCTCCGGCTTCTCCTCCGTCTCCACAATCATGCGGTCGACCTGAACATGACGAGGTGGAGGACAGCGGAGGAAGATGCAAGCGGCACATCAATGTGGGCAGGAGGAAGGTACAAGGCAATGCAGCAGCAGCAGCAGCAGCAGCAGCAGCAGTGGTAGAGGCAGGTGTGTGGATCACATGTATTGGGAAGCAAGGCAGTGGAGCAAGGCATGGCTTCCACCGCACCGGCTACACCTGCTCTGCAGCGCCCCTTGCCCCCTCAGGTGCCACCTCTTGCACCCTCCCCTCCTCTCCCGCTTGCCTCCCACCCTGATGCAGGCAGCATGTTTCTCCCCCCACTGCCAAACCCCCATACATGCCCAGACAAGACGTCGGCAGTCCCCCACACCTGATCCACGTCGTAGCGGTATGTGTAGTATCCAAAGAAGGAGGCGGCCGCAACGCCTCCAAAGAAGAGTGCATTGCCCAGCACACTGAACACGCGGCCCACCGCCGAGTTCTCCATCGCATCAAGGGCTGCCGCATCAGCTGCCGCCGCCGCAGCTGCCGCCCTGGGAGCTGCGGCAGCGGCGCCGCCGTTGCCTGCTGCAGCTGCCTGGCTGAGCTCTGGCGGCAGGCGGGCGTTGTCGAACAGCTTGTGTGCCGTCTCGCTCTCCTCTGTGAGAGCGTTCAGCCGGCTGCGGCTGCCCGCCGGCGGCGTTGCATCGCTGCAGGGCAGAAGGGAGTGTGGCGTGTGTGTGTGGGAAGGGAGGGGGGATGAGAGGGGAGGGACAAGCGCATGTGCAGCAACTCCAGTGCTCAGAAGGTGTTTGCAGGAGCGGCGCAGGGGGCCTTCAACATGCAGCAGGCGGCTGGCGGCAGGCAGCAGGCGGCGGCGGGTGCGGGCCCCTCCCCAGTGTCACCCGCAGGCAAACCGACACCCGTGCAGCGTTCATAACGCTAATTGACCATCCCTCCGCACCTGAAAGCGCGCTGCAGGCTGCCCTTGGCCTCCTTCGCTGCGCTGCGCTGCAGAGTGCGCCACCCTGCGACCGCCCCCCGCAACATGGCTGGCTCCTACGGCTGCTCTAGCACCCAGCTGCGTCTGACGGGTGTCGTCGGGCGTTCTAGCTGCTTCTCGCACACCACCTGGTTTTGGAGTGGGGTGCAGGGAGCAGCTGGGCAAGTGGAGATTGATTTAGACGCGCGCTGTCTCACGTAACTCGTGTGAGTGGGGCTCCGTCGTTCGGGTTTGGGTCCCTGGACGGCCGCTGCCTGGCGCCAGCGCAGCACTGAGCGGCGGGAGCGATCGTGCACCCCGGAACACCCTAATCCACCCCATGAATGCTGCAGTGGAACATGCATGTGGATTCGAAACCTGGCATAGAGGAGTTTTGCTTAATTTAACGTCTTGTGTCAATGGCTGTTGTTCATCACAACACAGCCGACCGCTATGAGTTGGCCAGGACAGCACCGCTGTCGGTACCCGCCAGCGCAAGGCAGGTGCGGTTGCGCCTGCTGCTGGCTTTGCCGTTGCCTCCGTCCTTCATGAGGCCTTGATGGTTACCTAAATTCCACATTCTTGGCCAGCAAGCTCGTTTGTTCGCCTTTTTCCCATGGGAGAAAGCAAATGGAGATGCTCTGTCTGTGCTGGGAGAGGGCTACACAGGCCATGAACTGTCCCGAGACCCTGCTTGCACCATCGCTGCTACAGCCACGTTGCCTTCTTTGCCACAGTGTGTACCTGTGTGTATCTGCTCGCTTGGGCCGTTTGCCGTAGGTTCATTTGCGCAGGCGCAGGCCGCTGCCGGCTCTTGAGCCTTGCTGATTCCACTGCCTTTTGCGCGCCTCAACCTCTTGGGCAAACAATGCACGTCTCATGTCACATCCATACTTTGTCTGTTTGGGTGGGCCTGTGAACCCATGCGCCTGTGGCGCTGCTTCGTTGCCACTGCTGCCGCCGCCAGGCTGTCACCGCCACCGGGCCTTCCCACATCGTCAATCATGTGGGCTCATGCATATGCGCCTCGCCATTTGCACTCGAAAGGGCTCACGGCAGCCGGCTTTCATTCGCGATGGCAGCTCCTCTGGCCCGGCTGGCCTGCTGCCGCGCCCAGCAGCTCACCAGCCTGCGCTCCTTCCAGCCGGTAATGCACCAGTGGACGTTACACAGGCAGACGGCGCAGCCGGGGCATAACAGGCGCAGCTGGGCTGCGGCCGCCGGTGTTGGCAGCGGTGGTGCCGCCAGTGACGACGACGGAGCGGCTGCCGCCGCTGATTGGCCCGGCGGCCCCACCACCGCTGCTGCTGCCGCCGAGCCGCTGGCCCCAGGCCTGTACATAGTCAGCACCCCAATTGGGAACCTGGAGGACATCACGCTTCGTGCGCTGCGTGTGCTGCGCACCGCCAGCATGGTTCTGGCCGAGGACACCCGCCACACGCGGCAGCTGCTCAACCACTTTGGCATCCGCACCCCGCTGCACAGCTTCCACCAGCACAATGAGAAGCTGAAGGAGGACATGGTGAGGCGGCGGGGAGGGCGGGGTGGGGGGTGGCCAATCTGGGGTGGCCTGGGCAAGCGCATCAGGCAGCTATGGGCAGACGGCCCAGTGCAAGCTATATGCTGGCCCTGCTGCGTTGCCCATCCCTGTAACCTGGGATTTACAATGCTGCATGCAGCCCGGTGCTGCATTCTCACTGCACTGGTTCAACGTTTATATCTCATGCCACCGTCCTGCATCCCCCCTGGGCACCCTCCGTAGGTGCTGCGCCAGTTGCAGCAGGGCGCATCCATTGCTGTGGTGAGTGAGGGTGTCTCCCAGCATGCGCAACAAATTACGCTCTCCAAAGCCCCACCCGCTAAGCTTGTGTTTCAGGATGTCTCCCAGCACTGTGCACTATTTCACTGAATTTCCAGCAGCTTTCATTCCGGAGAAGTGCACGTCACTCTATCCAAAGCCCCCCACCCACCGTGCTTATGTGCCAGGTCTCAGATGCCGGCACCCCTGCCATCAACGACCCAGGGGCACACCTGGTGGCCGCCGCCGCCGAGGCGGGCCTGCCCGTCATCCCCGTGCCTGGAGCCTCAGCAGTACTGGCGGCAGTGGTGGCCTCTGGACTTCCCACAACTCAGTTCTTGTACTGCGGTTTCACAGCGCCCAAGTCGGGGCAGCGGCAGAAGCAGTTTGGGAAGCTGAGCGGGCAGGAGGCCACCCTTGTGTTCTTTGTATCGCCACACTCCCTGCTGGCGGCGCTGCAGGACGCGGCAGCAGTGATGGGCCCTGAGCGGCGGTGAGCGTGGTGGTGTGCTGCGCCGTGCGTGTACACCGTCCTCCGCCCTGTGCTGCTGTGCCTGTGGCGTAGAAGCATTCTTGGCTGTTCATGCTGTGTTGTGCTGTGCAAGAATTGCACTGCTGCTCACGCCGTGTTTCAGGCTTGCATGTGCGTGTGCGCATGCATCCGCATTCGCACAGCTTTACCCCACACTGGCTGTCCCTTCTCATGCTCACACATACTCACCCCTCCCTCCCTCTCCCCATCCTCCTGCCCGCAGCTGCTGCCTCGCACGGGAGCTCACCAAGCGCCACGAGGAGTTTTGGCGGGGCACGCTGGCAGAGGCACTGGCAGAGTTCAGCGAGCGAGGCCCACGTGGCGAGTTTGTGCTCCTGATAGAGGGGGTCAGTGCAGAGGCGGCGGCGGCAGCGGCGGGCGGCGGCGAGCTGGGTGATGAGCAGATACTGGCGGCGCTGCGGGAAGCGGTGGCGGCGGGGGAGTCGGCCAGTGGAGCAGCCAGGTCGGTGGCGCAGCGGCTGGGGCAGAACCGGAAACGGGTGTACCAGCTGTCGCTCACGCTGGGCCCGGCGCAGCAGGCAGGCGGAGAGGAGTGAGCGCCTCCTCGTCTGACCTCACATTTTGTTGCTGTTGCAATTGTGGCGCAAAACTAGCAATCATGCTGTGACAGGCCCATGGGTGTCACAGGCTCATGGGTGGGTGCAAGGAGAGGGTGGGGCAAGCAAGTGTGCAGAGGCAACAGAAGGTAGAGAAGCATGCCTGAAGAGGCATCTCATTGGTGCTTGGCCAAGCAGGAGACGGGTTCTGCTCATGGGGGGCTGATGGCAAGCATGCAGTGAAACAGATCAGAAAGAGGATCTAGACAGGGGTATGAAGGTGCCGGAAGGGGGGGAGAGAGGCACGCATGCAGTGACACAGGCTAGAAAGGGGATGTAACAGGAGTATGAAGGTGCCGGAAGGGGGGGAGGCAAGCCACTCTCGCGGTGCGTAATGAACAGGCAAGCAGGGCCCGAGTGCAAGGGCAGGCAAGCAACGAGGCAGGGAGGCAGGCAGACGGTCTATGAGCACAGGCAGACCAACGCCGCGTGCAATACCAGCTACTGAGCTGGGACCCCCGGGGCGGCATGTCCCGGCACCATGTCCAGCGACCCCCAGGCAGACACGTCCAGCACATCACAGTGCAGGAAGCTGGCCTCCTCCCCCCAGCAAGCCTCCAGCTCCGTGGGCACCAGCATGCCGCACCGCTGCTGGTGCTGGCGGTAGTACAGCACCACGGCGGGGGGGGTTGTACCGCTGCCGCTGCCGCTAGCTCCAGCAACGGCGCTGCCCGCCAGGCTGCCGGCGCCGCGGGATGCTGCCGCGATGAACATGGGCAGGCCGGCCCCCGCCCTGCCTCCTGTGGAGGGGCTGGCCAGTGCCGCCTTTACGATGCGCCCCATGCGGTCGAAATGATAGATGGCGGAGGCCTCGGAGCCGTCGCCACGCACGATTGCCTCGGCTGCATGGCAACGGGGCACGCGGAGGAGGGGGCAGCAGCAGTGCGGCAAGCTTTTAAGAAGGCTTGTGATGTGCACCAGCGGGACGGGCACGTGGCATTCGTACTGTAGCATTCTTCAATCGGCAGGCACGCTTGTAACATTCACGGAGGGGCAGGGGCTAGTGGCAAGCAGAGTGTCCGCACAAGTGCATGGGGCAGCAATCGACGCGACCATTCCCACAAAACAGTCAGCCAACAATCGATTGCTGCCTAGGTGCTGGCTCACCCGAGCTCTCGTTGATGGCCCTCCACCGAAGCGTTGCGCTGGGCAGCAGCGCGGTGGGGCAGCACGGCGCCTCTGCACTCAACAGGGAGGGGAGTGGTGTCGGTGGCGTGGCGCCACACTGCAAGGTGACACAGAGGCAGCTGCCACAGCAGATGGAGTTGCCCTGCCATTCATTGTCCCAACCTGCCATCCTATCCAACCCCACACCACCCTTTGAGCTCACGTGCTAGAAAGGCCGCCAGCGGGGCGCTGCCCGGCACACCGCCGGTGGCATCCAGGTCGCGCGCCCGAAAGGGGCTGCAAAGAGGGTGACAGCGCAGCCTCGTTAATGGCATCCTCTGCTGCCAGCACCTTCAAGCACCTCCCCCGCTCTATGCCCACGCAGTGCTAGCCTCTCTGCAGCCCCCTGGCCCGCTGCAGCCTCCGCAAGCAGCCCATGCCCACTCCTGCTGCCGCCCACCCCCTGACGCAGCCATGCTGCCCCAACGTCCGGGCCCCACCCGCCCCCAGTGCACTCCCTCCCTCCCTCCCTCCCTCCCTCCCTCCCTCCCTCCCTGCCCCCCACCTGCACATCTTCCACTGCGAGCTGCCCTTGCCCTGCATGAAGGACGCAAAGCCGCGCACCCAGCTGAACGGCCCCAGCTGAACCACTGCGCTCAGCACATATCCCGGGCTGCTGCTGCCGCCGGCGGGGCACAGGTAGCAGTCGGCTTGCAGGCGCTGCCAGGCGCCGTGGGGGCGAGCGGGTGTGCCGCTGCTGGGCGGTGCGAAGCGCATGTGCCCCGCCAGTTTGAGGTGCGCCAGCCTGCAGGGCGGCGGGGTGGGGTGGGGTGGTAGGCGGGTACATAGTATCAGTGGGAGTGCATAGTAAAGATTGAGGGCATTGAATGTGGGTGAGAATGAATGGTAAGAGCGCAGATACTTGGTACGTTATGCAAGGGCACCAGGCTTGCCGCCAACTTCCAACTTCCAAGTGTGCAACACCCACGCTGGCCCCCCACTCCAAAGCCGCAGAGTTAGACTGCTCACTTGAAGTCGGGCGCCCCCGGCGGCAGCTCCGCCAGCGCGGCTCGCAGGCAGGCCGCCACGGGCGGCGGCAGGCCCGCCAGGCGGCGCTGCAGCGGCTCTTCCTCCAGCTCCTGGAGCGCCAGGGCTGCCGAGTGCTCCAGCAGCATGCGCACCCTGGCAGGAGGCAGGGGTGTGGGGGCAGGTGGGAGGCAGGGTGGGAGGAGGCAGGCCACAGGCGATGGGCCAAGTTGTCGAGAGTTGCTCACGCAGTATGCAGACTTGTGTTGGTCCTCAAAGGATGAACTGCCAAAGCCTTCCTCTTCCAAAAGAAAGATACCTGCTGTGCCGTGCTGTGCCTCACCTGGTGGCCACCGTGTGGGCGAGCTGGAAGGAGCCGGGCACGCAGAGCGCCAGCACCCACTCCACCGCCGCCGCCACGCGGTGCGCGATGGCCAGCATGCGGCGCCAGCTAGCGCCCAGCAGCCGGCCCACCAGGCTGAGCAGGCTCACGACCAGGCCTAATATTATGTCATCGATGTGGCGCAGGGGCAGGGCCCTCATTGGGGGCAAGGCAAACGTGAGGCTGCCGCTGGGGTGCCGGGGATGACGTGACGATGTTCCAGGCGCGGGGCGGGGCTGCTGGGTGCTGGCTGGGGGGCAGCCTGCATCAGGAAACAGTGGTGGGAAGGCCATAAAGATGCGATGCCGAGGGCCGCTGATAACCAGGCGGGAAGCAAAAGAGAGATGCTGGTGCCGAGATGAGAGCCCTCGCCGAGATGAGAGCGAGGGCGGGCGGCAGGCGACGGGGCGGGACACCATGCATACCTTTCACGTAACCTTGGCACAAGCCGCGCTCTTACTGGGCTGAGCCGCCGCTGACAGACTCGTGCACACAATCAAAGCACGGGCAAGGGGAGGGAGGCCCCGCCAAGGCCTTGAATGTCGGGGCAGTGTCGGCGCTCCAGGCTGGGAGCGGCAGGGAGGTGCAGGAGATGTTTGTCAGCTAGCTTGGATGCTGCCACCACTAAGGAGGAGCGAAAGGGCGATGTTTCGGGGGCATGGCAGCCCCTGCATGAGAAGCCAAGCTGGCATCGGGACCTTGGCGCCCGAAAGTGGTTCTCGCCTCTTCCTCGGGCTCCAGCAGAGTCCCAATAACTGTCGTTGCATCGGGCTGAGGGAAGACCCTGACGTTGGGTGACATCCGATCTCAAGACTTCCCCGAAAGTCCCCTTCAAAGCCACCAAACCCCTTCAGAGCACTTCGTTACATCCAGGAGGCGCAGGGCAGCTTTGCGCTCCGCTGTGGACATATACACACTGCCGCCGCTCGTAGCCGCCACCGCCAGCCGCCGCACTTTGCCCGTGTTGCTGGCCCCCAAGCCCACCCGCAGCTATCCGACACCATGCGGCACTCCCCTTTAATGCTCCTAGCCGCGGCCTCAGCGCTCCTGCTGCTGGCAGGGCGCTGCTACGCTGATGAACCTTGCCACGGGCATGGCGTCCTCTCTCCCGACCAGCACACCTGCGTGTGCGACAACGACTTTCCCATGCCCGGCAGCAGCGGTTGGACGGGCCCCCAGTGCCTGATCCCAGTGTATGGCGGTGTGGCCGATGGCACCGACATGGCGGCGGCCTGCAAGGACAGCGGCTGTGCCAAGCTGGAGCCTGGAGCCTGGGTCTGCTTTGCCGTGCACGCAGCCTTCAAGTGAGAGCGTTCGTAGGCTGGGTGTGGAGCCTGCAAGGGTTGTGTGGTTGGGCGCCAAGGGAAGCGACATGGGCGGCTTGGGTGGGCGGGCCGTTGTGTGTGGAGCCTTCCAACCTTGACCGCCCGCACCCTGCTGTTGCAATGCTGCCTGCTTGTCTGCCCCTGCTACCTTTATGAACTTCCTCGTCCCACCCGCCCATCCCGCCTGCCTGTCTTGTTTGTCCTTACCCACCTGCATACCCCCCGGCGTGCGCCTGCTTTGACCTTTGTCATTCACCCTTGCCCACCTGCCTGCCCACCTGTTTCCCTGCCCCTCCCCCCCTGCAGCGACTCCTCCTGGAACTTCCTGGCCATCCTGCTGAACCGAACCTCCACAGACGAAAAGGGGGACCCAGACCTGTTTGGTGAGCTGCCCTGGGTGCACGCCTGGCTGCGCCCTTGGCTGTGCCCCTGCCCGCCTGTTTCTCGCCTGCCAGCTGCGGTGTGGAACAGCCGGCGGGCGGTGGCGGCAGCGGCAGCTGGCAGGCGGTGCATGCCGCATGGCACGGCAGTGCAGCTGCCGGGCGATCAGGCGGTGCTCGGTTGCATCCGCTTGCAACTTGTGACACATCCCCGCCGCCTTGCCGCTGCACCATGCCTGCCGCTTGCAGGCATGTGGGCCGGCGGGCAGCGCGCCGCGGTGCCAGACATGAACGCACGGCAGTTTGATTTCCAGGTGGGGCGTGAGGCAGGGCGGGAGGTAGCAGGGGTAAGAAGTGCAGCAGCAGATGGGGCGCCGGCCGCCGGCCGCCTGTTAGTCCTGATGCCCTGTGCTCCATGGCTGCAGCTGAACCACCCTCTGCCCGCCTCCCCTCTCTTCTCTTCCCCCCCAACAACACACCTCCGGCAGGACACCTCCTCCTCCTCCCACCCCACCATCACCAAGCTCGTCAGCAAGGCCGACTTCCCGCCACCCCCTGGGCAGCTCCCCAATGCCACGCACTACGATGGGGCCTACCTGTGTGTGCGTTCATATGGCGGGGACACTCCCCTGGAGTTTGCGCTGCACGCCACCCTCACGCCCTGCCCCGCCGGCTTTGCCGACGACGGCAGCGGCGCGCCGATGCAGTGCAGCACGCGCAGGGACGCGCCCGAGGGGGAGCGGCGCTACTCGGAGTGCAGCGCTGCGGGGGAGTGCGTGTGCACGGGGCAGTACGCCAAGCCCGTGCCCGCCGTCTTCCCAGGTCTGTATTTGGCACTTAACAACGTGTGCGCGGCCGCCTGCGTGCCTGTGTGTGTGTGTGTGTGTGCAGTTACATGTATGTGCCTGCCCAACGGCAGCAGGAAAGCAGGGAGGGGAAGCAGCCTGGCAGGCGGCAAGCCTGGAGGCCGCGCCACAACAGCACCACAGTAACAAGCAGCAACCGGCCACCCTGCGCTATTTACCCCCCTCCTCCGCCCCTCTCTTAAATGTTCATTTGCTGTCCATTTGCCTGCACACACACCCCTGCAGGCCTGGGATATGAGGACTGCAGCACCCCCACCTTCAACATCAGCCGTGAGCAGCTGGCCGCAGAGCGCAGCGTGCAGATGCAGCACGAGGCGGCGCTGCCCGACAAGTGAGTGGGGTGGGGTGAGCGGTGCTGGGGTGTGCTGCGCTGGGTGTTGAGGCGGGGTTGGGTTGGGTTGGTGTGTGGTGGTGTGGGGTGGGCAGGTGCAGTGAGGTGGGGTAAGGTGAGGGGTGGGCTGCGCTGCACTGTGTCAGGCCTTCCCAGGAGGGATGTGCTACTGGAACAGAAACGAGCAAGGGCACTGGCACATGCGCATGCTCACCAGCAGGCGTTCGAGTGTGCATTCGTCATCCCAGCTTCAATTCCCTTCCCCCCCATCCCCTCGCAAGCAGGTGGCGGCAGTATGCGTTTGAGGTTGGCGAGGGGGACAGCGAGGTGGTGGTCAACGTGCAGCTGGAGGAGGCCAACTCCAGTGGCAGTGTCGATCTGTACCTCAAAGTGGAGCAGCCCGCGGGTGAGCTGTTTCCCCTGTGTGTGGTGGTTGAATGAGGGGATCTTTACGGGCAGTCGACCTGCACTTGAAGTGGAAGCAGCCTGCGGGTGAGCTGTTCACGTGGTGGCATAGGGCGGGTGTTTTTGGCTGGGGGACACCACTTCAGCTGGCAGCATGGGCCTCCACTTGCGGGTGGAGCAGCCCGATGGGGAGCTGTGGGAATGAGGGTGCCAACCACACATGGCGGGCGATGGCGGGAGTAGCCGGCCCCTTTGTAAAGGCTCCAGTATTGGCTCCCGGGGCACAACTGCGCCTGACCTGACTGAACCCCTGCTTGCCCCCGTCCTCTTCTGCTGCCCTCTGCTCTGCTCCTTTTCCCGCCCCCTGCTCTCCACTTCACCACTGCTACCAACCAACCAACCCATACCAACCGCCACCCCCTCCGCCGCCGCCGTCTGTGCAGGCTGGGGCCCCCGCCAGTACGACCTGCGTCCCCGCTGGAACGCGGCCACCCGCGACAGCTCTCTGGAGGTGGTGCTCACCCCGGGCATGACCCAGTGGCGCGCCGGCCAGTGGTTTGCAGGAGTGGTGAGGCCCTGGATGCGCCTGGCTGCCTGGTGTTTGGGCGTGACGCATGCTGCCCCGCCCCGCCGCGTTTGTTACCCCCCATGCATGCCCGCGTACTTGAGGCCACGCTTTACCCTGCTTGCCTGCTGTCTTGTCACGCACCCACCTGCCAACCAGCCAGGCAGCACACGCCACCAGCCGCACAACTCTGCCCCCCACACATCGGAACCTCTCCAACCAACCCCCACAATTTCCCTCTAGCTGGGGGTACATGCCCCCACTCAACAACACGATTCACCATTGATGCACTGTTCTCACCACCCACCCACCCATCTCCCCCCCTTCCTGCAGGTGGGGCGCGACGCCCCCATCAACTACACCATCACCTTCAGCCTCTTCGACTGCCCCGGCAACTGCTCCTCCCACGGCGCCTGCCAGCCGTCAGAGGGCGACCCCAACAAGAAGGAGTGCGCCTGCGAGGAGGGCTACGGCGGGACGGATTGCTCCAAGGCAACGCGGGTGCTGGAGTATGGGCAGGCAGTGAACCAGTCGGAGGCAACCTTTGAGATGCACTTTTACGCGTTGCCTTCACCCACCGGTGAGTATTGAGGCTGCGTTGACCACAGCAGGCTCAGGAGGCCGGCTGGGGGAGGTGACCTGCATGCAGTCATGGCGTGCTCCTCTGTGCTGGGCTGTGTGTCAGGTTGTGCTGCTGGCTTCGCTCCCACAGATGTGCTGGTCTGAGTGCCTCTCTGGTGTGTGTGCCTCGTGGCCCCTCTGCCAGAGGCCATGCTGTCAGGCACTGTTGCGCTGAGGGTGTGTTCCCTCCAGCTCTTTGTGGCCTCTGTGCTGGGCTGTGTGTCAGGTTGTGCTGCTGGCTTCGCTCCCACAGATGTGCTGGTCTGAGTGCCTCTCTGGTGTGTGTGCCTCGTGGCCCCTCTGCCAGAGGCCATGCTGTCAGGCACTGTTGCGCTGAGGGTGTGTTCCCTCCAGCTCTTTGTGGCCCAAAGTTCCTTTCTCTCTCATTTCTTGTGCTCTTCTTTGCGTGTGTATTTTTTTCCTGCAAAGGTCATGCTGTCAGGCAACTTGAGGCGTGCTGTTTTGCCCTTCAGTTCTGCACTCTGCCTTCCTCTTTCTTCTTACCCCGCAGAGGCCATGCTGTCGGGCAACGTTGAGCTGGTGGTGGAGGCGTCCTACAGCGGGGGCCGCTTCACGCACTGGCTGGAGGCACACCCCTCGGTGCTGCTCGACAGGGTGGGTGGGCCAGCCTCACACAGGCAGCTGCCAGCAGTGCACGTGACACCATCGGCTGAGCGGTGCAGGCATTTGGGCAGGCTAGCAACCGGGCCAAGCACCCGCCTGGGGGCCCTGCCCTGCCGCCTCGCCTGCCCATGTTGCCTTCCTGCACCCGCCTTCCAACCTTCCCACTTGCCTCTGCGCTCCCCAGTCCACCCCCCACTTCACACCCTTCAGACCGTCCCCCCTCCCTCCCGCAGACCCACGACAACGGCACCTCCTACCCCACCGCCTCCTCCTTCACCTACAAGCTCTCCCTGGACCAGCCGGGCACGGTGTACAACCTCAGCCTCTGCCCCAGCCAAGTCCGCTCCGGGGAGTGGCTGCTGGCAGTCTACAACCCGCTTCCCACGCAGGCCCTCGCCTACTCGCTGACGGTCCACAAGGTTGGGCGCTGCCTGCGCAACTGCAGCGACCATGGCAGGTGGGCAGGGACAGCGTGGGCGGGCAAGGGTGGTGGGCAGGGGGCAGCAGGTGGGCGGCGTGGGCAGGGGAGCAGCGGTGCCTGCAGGTTGAACGGCAACGGACCGCCTGTAGCTGCTCCCTGTTTCCCAGCCTCCACCCGCATCATGCTGTCCCTCCCTCTCAAACACCAACTCCACGCACACTGTCACGCTGTCCCCACCCCCACTCCCTCCGCAGCTGCAACTCTGACGGCGTGTGCGAGTGCCAGCCCGACTGGATGGGCGGCGACTGCTCCGTGCCGCTCAACGCCAGCTGCCTGGCGGGCTCGCGCCGCGGGGTGGACCGACCCGACGACCACGGCACCTGCTGGCAGGAGTGCCAGTGCCACGACAACGAGTGCAGGTGAGGGGGTCGGAGGGGAGGGAGAGCAGGAAGGTGGCGGTTGGGGGCAGCGAAACAAGGCAGAGGGCAGGGCGCACCAGAGGGGGAATTTGGTGGGCACCCATGGCTCTCAGCGCATCGCTCTCCTTGCTGTCACCCCCTCTGTCAGCCTCTCTGGCTGCCAGCCATTACCTATCCATCCATGGTTCCCATTTCATCCCTCTCCCTGCTGTCAGACTTTCTGGCTGCGCAGCCCTGCTACTCAGCCTCTCTGGCCTCCCCCCACCCTGCCTTGCCCATTGCCCCCACCCCTGGGCTGCAGCTTCACCGAGGAGTGCGCCGGCTTCTCCTGCCAGCCCGGCTTGCGCCGGCAGGCCAACGCCAGCCGCTGCGTGCAGGACGAGTGCACCAAGGCAAGCACAGGACTGCCCCCTCTGGTGGCAGCTTCTTGCCATGCTGGGCCTGCTGGCCACCTGCTGCCTATCGCTGCTGAATGGCCTCTCCCCTGGCTCCTGCCTTCATCTCCCACCTGCCCATGAGCCCTGCAGGCTGATCAGGGTCTTAGCTTCTCACCCAGCACCCCACCCCGCCCTTCGCCCCCTGCAGGACGCATTCAGCGCCACCAACGACGTGGTCTGCCTGAAAAACTGCACATGCCCCGCCGATGGCGGCAGCTGCGCCCTCGCCAAGGAGTGCTCCGTGCGCATCGACATCAACGGGGGAAAGGGGCACAAGGGCGCGTCTGGCGGCACCGTCTTCTTTTGGATGGTCTTCTCCATCCTGCTGGGCGCTGCCGGTGCTCTGGGCTTCATCCACCTGAGGGGCATCCCCGCTTGGCTGCCCATCCGTGAGCGCGGGTACGGCGGGCCAGGCCTGTACAATGAGCTGAGCGAGCACGGCATCTAGATTTGGTCACTGTTCCCGCCGTCCCGCCTGGCTGCACTGTGAGCGGCATGTTGTCAATGCCGGGGCCTCTTTGGCGCCGATTTTGCATGTAACTTTAGACACATACCACCCGCAGTTTGAGGATCAGCAACGCAGCGTGCAACAAGAGAGGGTGCGTTTGGGTGCCTGGCCGCCCCATCAGCCTGCGTCCGACTCGCTGTCGCTGCCGCTGCCCCGCCCGCCGTCGCCGGCATAGACGGACCTGATGTGCTGGTGCGGGTAGCGTCGCCCGCACACCTCGCAGGGCTGCTCCCACTCCTCCCCTGCCTCCCCCTCCTCCTCGCTGCTGCTGCCGCTGCCGCTGCCGGCGTCCCTGCCCCATGCCCCCCCTTGCGCCCGCCCTCCCGACATGGATGCTGCGGCGCCTGTGCTGCCACTGACAGCTGGCAGCTGGGCCAGCACCCTGAGCTTACGCAGCCATTTGTCGACTGCCTCTTCAAGTATGCATTCGGGGGCGCCAAAGCGGTCCAGCCCCGCCGCCCCCACCAGGCTGCCGCCGCGGAAGCACAGCAGGCCTGCGAGCCAAGGGGTGCGGGGGGCATATGCATCGGTGGGGTGTGGGGAATGAGGAGGGAGGCTGGCAGGGAGGGTGTCGGGCACGCTAGCTGTGCTTGCTGCTTAAGTGTCAAGCAAAGAATGGCAGGCAGGGCTCTCCTAAACCAACAGGTGACAGTCCCACACCTGCCCATGCCGCAGCCCCCCACCCCACACCAGCCCCTGCTCACCCGGGCCCGGCGGCGTGCGGAGGCGCAGGTGCAGCGTGGTGTGCAGGGTGATGGCGCAGCGCGCAAAGCGTGTGCCCAGGAAGCGGTGCGCCAGCCTGGCAAGGTGCTCGTCCAGCTCATCGTCCAGCGGAGACCCAGGCAGTGCCAGGTGGCACACCAGCGGCGCTGAGCTGGACTCTGCCTCCCGCAGCAGACGGCCCTCGGCCACATCAGCCACACTGCCGTGCCCCGCCTGCTGCAGCTCTGATTTGCGCTGTGCTGCCAGCTGCAGCTCCTGCAGGCGTGCCCTGCGCAGGTGCCCTGCAGGATGGGTGCATGACAGGAGGCAGAGGGTAGAGACCTCACCATAAGGAAAGCACCATTTCTGTGTTCCAAGTTTGGCAGCTTCAAAAGCTGGAGCAACCAATGCCATCACCTTTTGCAGCAGGTTGGGGACAAATACAAGCCGGGCGGGGTCGACCGGACACCGTGCCACTGGCTGTCAAGGGCCTCATCAACCCCAGGCGTACCCTGCACACAACAGCTCAACTCACCCACTTCCTCATCGTCCTCATCACTGTCCAAGTCACTTCCCAGCTGCTGTCCTGCTGCTGCTGGCGGCAGCGTCGGCGGCGCCGTGCCCAGCACCCTCCCTGCTGCCCGCAGCCGCTCCTTGCTGCGGTCGTGCAGGCTCAATTGTGCCTTGAGCCGTGCCTCGATCGCTGCCGACTCCAGGTCCCTGATACAGCAGCTCTCGAGCGTGGGGTCGCAAGCAGCAGCTTCGCACTGTTCCGCCTCGGTCTGGAAGTCCAGGACCTCCTGCGGGCAGCACGGATCGTCCATCTTGCGATCAATGGATTATGAAGAAGCGGTTCAACTGCGCAACATGCGACACTCTTGTTGCCCTGCATGGGTTTTGCTGCGTTGGACGCCCGTTTCTCCCTCTTGCTTGCACATCGGGCTCTGCAACGCACTCCATACATCTGAGTATCATCACCATGGCGGGAACACGCGTCTTCTGCGGTGGCCTGGACCAGAACGCGAGCAAGGAGGAGGTCGAGGCCGAGGTCCGCTGCCCTGCAGAGCCGGGAGGCTGCACGTCACGCCGCGCGTTGTGGGCTGGAGCACCCTGGGCGCCTGCATGACGGCAGCCCGCACCATCACCACTCGGGAACTTGTCGCGTCGCTCTCGCTTCTGGCCTCGCCTCGCCGCCCTGCGCCTCGTGGGAGCCGCCGCACGCCAAGCGAGACGGCACCAGGCCTGAAACGAGCCTGTGGGGGCCTGCACCCCATCTGTCGCCCCGCTGACCCGCCCGTCACGGCACCCGCTGAAACTCGCCGCCGCGCCAAATGTCGCCCCGCCTCGCTGCTCCGTCGCGTCTCGCTCGCTCCTCGCCTCGCTCCGCGCGTCACGTGCCCCTCTCTGGCTCGCCGGACTGGCCTGCTCCGTCGCGTTGCGCGTTCGAATGCTCAGGAACCCTCGCCGCTCCGCGCGCGCAAGGGCTTTAGCGGCAGGCTGCCCAGGCCTCTGCCTCGCTTGACCCTGCCCCCGCCCTCTCCTCAACTTGCTTCGTGAAGTTCTCCAAGTATGGACGCGTCAGCGCCGTGTGGATTGCGCGCAACCCGGTGAGTTGGAAGACCCGACCATCCCGGGCCAGCTGGGTGCTGGCGGGCGCTGGGTGCTGCTTGCGCTGGTGCAGCACCTCCCCTTTAAGTGGTTTTTTTGTATCATGGAGCAAACCGCCAGGCTATGTGCACAAGGTCGCCTGCCCTGCTGCAGCTCAGCAACCCGCCAGCTGCGGCTTGCTTTTCCGAGCACCCGCCCGCCTCTGTGCACTGCCCCTCATGCCTGTCTGGCGCCCGTCCCTTGCACCCATCTGCCGCCCACCGCTCCTTCCCCGCGCCTCCCATCCCTCTGCAGCCCGGGTTTGGGTTTGTGACTTATGATGACGACCGCGATGCTGACGATGCCGTGGCTGCCCTGGACGGCAAGAACGGGTGGAAGGTGGAGCGCGCTCGCCCCAGCCGCCGTGACGGCGGCGGCGGTGGTGGCGGCGGCTACGGCGGCGGTGGCGACCGCTACGGCGGCGGCGGCGGCGGCTACGGTGGTGGTGGTGGTGACCGCTATGGTGGCGGTGGCGGCTACGGCGGCGGTGGCGGTGGCGACCGCCCCGCCTTTGGCCAGTCCAAGTGCTACGCCTGCGGCGAGGTGAGCGGCTTGGTGGGGGAGGAAGCGGAGACTAGGAGGTCACGGCCAGGGTCAGCTGGGGACAGGGGTAGCGTGCAAGTGCTTGCTGGACACAAACTCCCCACTGCACAAAGCTTTATGCCCTGGGCTCTGCCGCTGCCCTGGCTGCTGCTTCCTCATCGCACTGCCGCATCGCCGCTGTGCGCTTTGCCCCACCCAGGTCTCAATGCCAACCCGAACTGCATTCCCCTCCCCTCCCATCTCTTTCACCGCAGATGGGCCACTTTGCCCGCGAGTGCCCCGGCGGTAACCCCAACGGCCCCGGAGGCGGTGGCGGCGGCGGCGGGCGCCGCTACGATGACGACCGGCGGGGCGGTGACGACCGTCGGGGCGGTGACCGCAGCTACGACAGGCGCGACGACCGCCGCGACGACCGGTGAGCAGGAGAGGGAGCTCCCTGGGACTTCTGTTCCGCCTGGGGGCTCAAGGCTGGGAGATGTGAGGCGCCTGCGCGGCAGTGCGCTTGCCTCAGCCTTACGACAGGCTTGCTGGTACGAAGCGTGCGGTGTGAGGTCGATTGCTCATGGTGGGCTGGCATGTGCTGAGCACCTTGTATGGCGTGAGGCTGACCTCATGCCTGCCCATTGCCGCTGCCTTTTCCGCCTTGCAGTGATGACCGCCGCGACGACCGTGGCGACCGCGGCCGCAGCGGCGACCGGTGAGTACCATGGCTCGCTGCACGCCGGCTGACCTGGGGCTCTGGTGCTGCTGCCGGCACTTGCCTGCCTGCCTGCCTGCTTCCACCGCTGCTGTGCTTGTGACCGTCAGATGCCAGCAGCTGTGGTCTCTTGTCGGCACCTCCCCTGCTTGACCAGCGCTCCTGCCCCCTGGACGCCCCCTCTTCCCCCCTGCAGCTACGACGACAGGCGCGAGCGCAGCCCCCGCCGCTCCCGCAGCCCCCGTGGTCGCGCTGAGAGCCCCCGCGGCCGCGCTGAGAGCCCCCGCCGCTCCCCCGCCTACGACAAGTAAACCGACAGAGCAGGTCAGGACTGCGCTGGGAGGGCAGTGAGGGATGTGCGATGTGGCCCAGCTGGCGGTGAGCCAAGGGGGCAAGCGTGCAACCTACGCTGCCATTCTGAGGGCCAAGGCTACTCACCCTTCCAGGCTCCAACTCACTGCCCGTTCTAACCTCTTCCCCGCTGCAGGCGCCACGCCAGCAGTGCTACCGGCTGTCAGCAGTTGCCAGCACTGCATGTTCAGCCGCGTGAGCGCTTTGCTCGGATGCATGCTCAGCCAAGGGCTTGGGCTGCACCCCAACAACAAGCGTCCCCCCACCCGTGTGTGTGCCCCACACCTACACCGCTGCAACGAATGAAGCCACCAGAGCCAGCGGACGACCAGCCAGCCCTTCCTGCCCCTCGGAACCACGACTGTGCCCAACACCACGCTCCACCCGTGACATGACAGCTGCTTCACACCCCTGCATGTCCCGCCCCTCTCTCCCCTGCCTCAAGCCACGCATCCCTTCTATGCCCACCTGTGTCCACCCTGCGTCGACCTCTATAGAGGGCGGCACCCTGTGATAGCTGTCCTCTCTGAGCAGCGCCATGGCTCTCTTCCCGCGCTTGCGTCAGGGCTGTATGCGCTTCCTTGTTCTTGTTACGCTTTGAGCCTGCCTGCCTGTCTCTCTACCCTACTGCTGTAAGCCTTCCATCTGGCGCGGGGCAGGAGTGGTCAAAAGAGACGGACATGAGCAAGGCAGGCATGGGCTCAAAGCTCGCAACTCACACCTTGCTTTGTTGTGTTGGCGTGCTGTCACATGATGCGGGGTGGCCATATTGAAATGCTGAGGCCCGTGTTAGAAAGCTAGAGAAGATGCGGCAAGGATTGGCTTGCCAGCCCTTTTGCTGGGAGGGCAGGGGCCGTGCCAGCCCGGTGCAATGCCGCCGCTCATGCAGCCTCCGGCTGCTCTGCTCTGACCCCTCGTGTCGTCTGAGGCTCAGGAGCGGTCCAGGGCCACCAGCAGAGCGGGTTGGACGGTCAAAAAAGTCATCGGTCTGCCCTTCTTTTGCCAGCCGCCCCAAACATGCAGTCGATCCAGACCCCCGTGCACGCGCCAACTTGACAATCCTCACTTTCGCCCTCTTTCCCGTGCTTGGAACTGTGTTGCAACTGAGGGAAAGCTGTCGAAGCAAACAAAAGAGAGGGGAGCAGGTCAACGTCAAGAGCGGAGCACGGGACGGGTGGAGGTGAGGCACCGATGGGAGCAAGCAAGGGTCGTGCAGCCAGGCAGGGCTAGGCCCATCGGTCCGCGGGACCGTCCAACAAGGCCGCCAGGTCAGGTCAGGGTGGAGGCAGAGCCGCTTCTAGGGTTTCCATGTCTTCAGCGTCCCATCTGCCGCGTAGGTGGCCAGCAGGTTGCGGTGCGGGTGGTGCGCCAGGCCGATGGGGTCCTTCTCCGCCACCTGCATGGCGGGGGGTGGGTGGGTGCGGGGTGGAGGCAGTGTGCAAGGTGGGGCGGAGGCCCAGGCGTCGCTGCCCCTCTGCACCTGCCTTTCCTGGGCTGGCCTCTCCTTCCCTTCCCCTCATCCTGTCCCACCTTTGCCACACAAGTAATTCTCCAGCTTGCCAAGGCAGAAGCAGCACAGCCTGCATCTGCCCCCTGCAGTCCTCCCAGTCCCCCCCCCACCCCCCCACCTTTTTATGGCTGCTGAGCCAGCACCCCCGCAGGCCCACCCTGAAACCCTCCTGCACACCATCCCATCCCTTCTGCCCCTCCCCCGCCTGCCACCTCATCTCCCACCTGCATGAGGTGCTCCAGCTTGCCAGAAGCCAGGGAGAAGCAGTAGAGCACTCCGTCCTCGCCCATGCAGTAGGCCCACTCGCCGCGGGGGGAGGGGGTGAAGGCCAGGAAGTCGCCGCCCGCCTTCTTGCCCGACTGGAAGCTCTTCACCACCTGCAGTACATACACGCAAGCCAGCATACGATGTGGGTGCGTTGGGCAGGGGTGGGACGAAAAAGGCTGGGGCCGTTTTGCCCGACTGGAAGCTCTTCACCACCTGCACAGCGCCACAGGCAAACAGCAGGTATGAGCACCGTGGGTTTGGGTTGAAGGAAGGGGTGGGAAAGAGGGGAGGCGGGGCCTTCTTGCGCCGGTTGGCAGTTCTCTGACCCCTGCAGGGGAGAGGGTGTGAGAAGTACGTGGAGGCACGGCTTGAGAGGAGGCTTTGGGTGGAGGCCAGGCAAGAAGATATCAGCCGATCGTCCATGCCCAGCTGGAAAGCTTCCAATCATCTGCAGCAGGTGAGTGGTCCATAAGTGTGCGCGGGTAGTGCAAAGCAGCGCCGCGCCCTGCCCTGCTTTGCCTACCCGGCCCCCGTCCTCGCCATCACCTGGTCCCACCCCGCCCTCCCATGCCCCGTGTTCTTTGATGGCCAGCTCCTCCCTCCGCCCCTTTGCCAGCCAACTTCCCCTTTGGGCAGTTCCTTCCCCCTCGTCCACTCCTGAGCCCCACCCACCTGCCCCTGCAGAGTCATCAAGTACAGGGTGGGACCCCGTGTGGCCACAAGCACTTGGTCAACGTTCTGTGGGTTGAGGGCCACACCCACCACGGGCGCCTCGGCTGCGGGGGTGGCCTGTGGCAGGATGGGAGGGAGGGAGGCAGGGCGGCGGGCACGGATATGGCTCGTGAGCTGCAGCGCACTTTGTTTCGGGGGCCAGGGTGCGGTGTGAGCCTGCAGGCTGTTGCTGGCTGGCGTGCAGAGGAATCGTGCAACAGGCACCCGCCCACCCTTTTCCCTGTCTTCTGCATGCATGCAAAGCGCACCTGCGGCGGGCGGAAGACAAATGTGCAGTCGCACGTCTTGGCGTCCCACACGCGCACCGTGGCGTCTGCTCCCGCGGAGATGATCTGTGAGGAGGGGAGCCAGGGCCAGGAGGGGTGGAGGGTTGCAGGGAGGGCAGGGCTGGGAGAGGAAGAGATGCATGTGGCAGCGTGCGGGGCCATGAGCGCAAATGCGCCCAGAGCGGGCGACTCGTGGCAGGGTGGGGGCAGTGCAGCCAACCCTGAATCCCACCACACCAAGTCTGCTGCGGCATGCGCCCAGCCTCCCACCTGCGTCCCATCTGCCGAGTAACAGGCCCCGTTGACAAAGGAGCTGTGCCCCCTGAACTCCTTGAGCATTTTGCCGCTCTTGATGCCGTGCACGCTGCGGGGTTGGGGGGAGCGGTGGCGTGGGGCACTGGGTAAGGAGGGCATGTGAGAAGCGAGTCATAGGGGTGACAAAGGCGTCCGAGCAGCCGCACAGAGAGCAGGCGGCATCACGATGAGGAAGAGCTTGGGCACGCACACCCGCGAGCAGTCGCGAGGGCAGCGCCTGTGCCCACCTCGCCCCGCACCCCACCCCACCCTGCTTCACAACACTGGAGCGCCGCAACCTCAACACTGACCAACCAGCCAGCTCTTCCACCCCTCCCACCCAGCCTCCTACCCACCCTGCCACCCGCCGCACCGTATGAGGGTGTCGTAAGAGGCCGACAGCACGTGTGAGCCGTCGCGTGAGAAGGCGAGCGCAGTGACGCCCTGCGCGTGCGCGTTGTCAAAGCGGCGCAGGCACTGCCCCGTGCGCACGCGCCACACCTTGACCCGCCCGTCCTGGTCCCCCGTCGCCAGCAGCTCGCTGTCCCGGCTGAAAGCCAGCGCCAGCACAGCGCTGTCGTGCAGCATGAACTGCTCCTGGGCCTGGTAGGGCAGGTCCTTCTTGATGCGGCCGGTGAGGTAGTCCCACACCTGGGAGACATCGGGAGGGGGAGGGGGAGAGGGGCAGGGTTGCGATGCCAGGCCATATGGAGGGGGAGAGGCTTGATGCGATGAGGTGGCACAGAAACTGAGCACCCACAGAAGCGGAAGGGAGGGAGGGGCGGCAGGCAGCAGCGGGAGCTGCTGTTGGGCACGGCATGGCAGGGGCTGCATTCGCTGCGCCATGTCAGGCAGCCAGGCAATGTGTTTGAAAGGCGGGGAGGAGGGCAGGGGGAACGGACGAGGCAGCACCCTCCCTCCATCTGGTCTCCCCACCTCCCGAACACCCACCCCACCCCACCCCACTCTCTTCAGATGCCCCTCACCTCCACAAACCCGTCCACGCTTCCCGTCACCAGCAGCTGCCCATCGGGGGAGAAAGCCGCACACTCTGCGTGGCTCTTGGCCCCAAACTTGATTTGCCGGTCCAGGTCAGTTGGGAACGCCTCCACCTCGTCCCGAGTACCTGCCGCTGTGCCTCGGAACAGGTCAAAGGCGGCGCCGGGGGGCAGCAGGCCCTGCTGCTGCTGCCTGCGGGGCGGGCAGGGGGCGGGGGGGGGCGGGGTTGGGAGGCGGGGGTTGGCAGGCGGGTTGGGGACGTTGGCACAGTTCGGGAGGCCACGGGGAGGCGAGCAGCGAGTGCGGTGGTGGAGTGCATGCAGCACAGGACACGTGCAGGCTCGGCACACAGGGAGCAAGGTATGCTGCTGCACCGGCCCTCCCCTCCGCTGCCCAGCCCCTGGCACCCCCTGCCCACCCTCTCCCTACTACTGCCCCCTGCCCCTGCATGCCCCCACTCACCACTCGACCGCCTGCTCCACCAGCGCCATGAGTCGTGCGGGCAGCAGGAGCTTCAGCCCCCTGCGCCTTTCCCACCACCCGCCGCCCTTCCTCCCTGCCTCCCCTCCCCGTGCAGGCCCCCATGCCAGGCATCCCCACTCACCACTTGAGCGCCTGCCCCACCAGCGCCATGAGGCGCGAGGGCGGCACTGTGCTGACCTCAGCGCTCAGGGCGTGCGCCAGCTGTGCACGCCGCTTCTCGCGTGGCGTGCCCCCATACAGCTCCCGCACATCAAAGTATGCACGGTTGCACAGGTGCTCCAGCCGCAGGTAGCGCTCGGCATCGTCCGACTTCATGCGGGCAAAGACCTGAAAGAGCGGGGGTGGGTGGGTGGGTGGGGAGGAACATGGAAGGAAGCGGGGTGGGGATGAGGGTGGGCAGGAGAGGGGGGAGGCGCGCCTTGAGGGAAGTGGCCTGGGGATGGGGGTTGGGGGGTGGGTGTGAGGGAGACGGTGCCGGCGGCAGGAGCGGAGCGATGCAGGGTGGGTGCGGTGGGACTGGAGCAAGGTGGGTGCTTGACGGGCCCGAGGAGCGCCGAGTGTGGGAGGTGAAGCGCAGGCAGCGCTCCCGCTCGCTCCCCAAATGTGACGGGGCTTCCCCCCAAGCCCCAGGCATCCGGCCGACAATTATGAACGCCAGCCCCAGCGCACGCCTCCCCCTACTAGCCAGCCGCTGGCCCGCACCCTGGCCTGCTCTTCCCCTGCTCGTACCTGCGTCTGCCGCAGCATGGCGCGCGCCGTATCCGTCTCCCTCAGCTCAATCAGCTCCAGCACCACCTGCTCATACAAGTCCTCCAGCTTGGCGCGCGGCAGCTTCAGGCTGGCCACCTGCGGCAGCACCGTGTCCCACCGCCCGTTGTTCACATCCGACACAAACCCCTCAATGCTGTCCACCGTGTTGAGCGAAACCTGGCACTCGTTCTGCAGGCGGGAGACGGCAGCACGGGGGACGGGCAGATGGGACGGGGATGTGAGGTGGGCGGACAGGGAGGCGGGGCGGAGGGAGGCAATTTGGACGGGCGCGGCATGTCGGGGCAGGCACAATGTACACATGCGCTGTTACGACGTGCTGCGGGCCTGTGAAACTGGGATGTGGTCGAGCGGCAGCAGCAGCGACGCAGCAGCAATACTGCAGGCACAGGCGGCAGCGGCAGTGGCAGTGGCAGCAGTGGCGGCGGCAGGCTGGCAACGCATTTTGCGGCTGCCGCCGCACCTGGATCGCATTGAAGGACTCCACCAGGGAGTTCTCCTTGCAGAACTGCAGAACAATCTTGATCACACTGCGAGTGGGAGAGGGGATGGGGGGTTGCTCAGCTGGAGCTAGCTGCGGGCAGCGGTAGTCCCCAATGTGCCATTCTCAGCGCTCACGCACTCTGTTGCTTCAATTTCGAGGCTCATCCTGCCGCCCTGTCCCTCGCTAGAGCGGAACCCGCGGCGGCCCCTGCGTATGCCGCCCCGTGCCTGTCAACTGGCGAAGCAGGGTGCGTGGCAGTCTTTGCAACGATGCAAGACACCTGAGCATTCGCCAGGTTGGCACAGCAGGCGCGTCAGCGGGCGGCACCGTGACCCACCCCAAGCCTGACCCCAAGCCGTGCTGAGCTGCCTGGAGGCTGCGCCCACTGCATCTCTGCGCCTTCTTAACGATCTTTAAATGGCCAGAGGGCTGTAGGGTCAGCTGGGCAATGATAGGCAGGTGCCATAGGAGCCGGGGGAGGGGGCGTCAGCACGAGTGGTCGGCGGCATCGCGCCGCGCCAAGCAGATCATTGCTTTCAATTGTGCAGCCTTGAGGGGAGAAGGGGCAGTGTACGAAGGGAGTGCAGTACCGTCCCACGTGTGCGTGTGTGGGTGGGGAAGCAGAGGGCCAGCTGGAAAGATGAGGTTCAGAGAAAGAGGGGAAGGGAAGCAAGGAGGGGGAGCAGAGGGGGTGAGGGCTGGAGGCTGGTGAGGGGTGGCGGTCATTGCAGGAATGGGAGCAAGCCGGGAGCCTGGGCTTGGCTCGGTTGGGGAATGGGAGGTGCAAATTGGGGGGCGGAGTGAGCGTTCAGCATGCACGAGAGGCAGGCAGTGCGGTCAAAATGTTGAGAGAAGCATAGGGGCAAGCCACGGGGGCGGGGGGAGCGGACAGGAGCCAGGATGGGGATGCACCACATGGCGGGCATGTCTGTTCGCTTGAGCTTCCAACACAAAAGCAAGAAATCCATCTGGCAGCGTGGAGAGACGGCGCAAAGCGAGTGCCTGCCCAAGTGGGCGCGGCGCAGAAGCGAACGATAGGTGCATATGAGGTGGCGATGAGAGGGCGGCACGTGTTGGTGTATGCTGAAGATCAGGTGTAAGACATATGGGGAGTACCGGGGAAAAGGGCGCCACGATGGGGCGGGGGACGGCAAGGTAGGTGCGCAGGAGGTGCTGACGTTGTGGAGGCGGGCATTGGAGGGGGCGGCATGAATTGCAGAGAAGGGTGGGGCACAACAGGCGGTGAAAGGCTTGGAGGCCTGGCACGCTGCCGCTGAATGAGCACTGAGATGCCAAGGGGGACTCAGAAGGGGCAAAGTTTGTAGAGTGGTGTGGTGGGGAAGGTGGCGCCCCGCAGGTCAATGAGCAAGCAGGCACGGGGCTGCAACAGTCAGGTTGGAGGTGGATGGTGCACCAGCAGGGAGGCTGGACACTGCACTAACCGCGAGGCTGCTCCAACGCACGCCGCGCACTCTTCGTTCTCCGCATCACTGGCGGCGGCGGCGGCTGCCTGGACGGCTTGGCTGTCACGAGTGGCGGCGGAGACCGCCGGATGGGGGGCGGCGGCGAGGGCTGCGGTGGCTGCGGCGACGGCGGCCTCCTGACAGCACTGCCGCGTGGCGGTGGCGGCGACGGCGGCGGCGGCTTTCTGCTGGGTGGGGGCGGGCGCCTCCTCGCCGCCCCGCCGCTGCCGCCGCCTCCCATCGTGCCGCTATCAGTGCCGCCCGCATATGCCACCACTGCGCACTGCCCCTCTGGCTCCGGCTGGAGGATGGCCATGGGCCGCTCGCTGGTTCCAGAGTACCACACCTGATCCTGAGGTGTCGCATTCTGCCGCGACACGTTGCGCGCCCCCTCCCCCTCGGGGCCAAACAAGCGGCATGCGCCGTCGGCGGCTCGGTGGCTCCACCGCCTGCACCTGGGAGGAGCCAGGCTCTGCAGCAGCAGGGGCGGCAGCAGCAGGTGCGGCAGCAGGAGATGAGTTGAGGGAGCCGGGGGGGGGATGAAGCATGCCACCCGCGGTGGGTTGGGTGCATGGGTAGCACAAGGGCGCACCGTGCGCCTGCTGTGCCCAAAGGAGTTGGGCATCTCAGCCCTGCTGCTGCCCTGCTCGTGCCTGCGACCCCCAGCTTCACTGCCGTCCCGCCTCACCGTGTAATCGTTTTGTGCGGCACAGAGCCGGCAGCAGCCGCATCTTGTTGCCTGGCTGCTCAGCAGCAGTGGCCAGCCCTCGCGGCCCAGCGCTGCCAGGGGCACCCCGCTGGCGGAAGCCAGCCTGATACCGCCGTACTGCAGCTCTGGAGATGCCAGGTCATCGCCCTCAGCTCCCTGCAGACCCAGGAGGCAACGGCCTTGAGAAGGGCAGCAGGAGCTGGGGCCAAGCCAGCACCCGAGGCGCAGCCTGTAGGGTCCGCACTCCCCGGGGCCCGCCTGCCTGCCTGCCTCTCGCCTGCCGGGCCCGCCACCAGAGGCCATGCCCGCCCCGCCCGGCCCCACCCTGCTGCTTGCACAACCACATGCAGCGTTGCACTGCACCCACGCGCTGCCCTGGCATCAGTCCCGCACCTGCTCTGCCCAAAAGCCGAACCCCATCTCCAAGCACACTGGCCGCTGCGTCACTGCACGCAGGGGGCGGGGGGGCGGGGGGAGAGGCTGGGCAGATGAGCAGTGGGCAGGGGCGCAAAGTGCAAACCACAGTAGTGCTTCGCTGCGCTCACGCCCTCCAGGCACCTGCGTGCGTCTGCGCGTGCGCCTGCAAGCTGGGGGCGGAGTCACAGACAGGGGCGGGGCTGTCCCCCGGGCTTCCAGGCAGCTGCAGCTGCCCAGCCACGCGGCAGTAGACACAAGGTGGTCCTGCCCACCCGTGCGACACCCGCGGTACATCCGCGCACCGCCTGCGCTGCAGATCAAAATTCGAGGGCGCTCACCTTCTGGTGTGGTAACTGCCGCAGCTGCAAGAGCACCTGCATGTGCGGGAGCATGAATTGAATGGAGCTGGTGTCACGCTGTGATACGGTTGCGGCTGTGCCACCCGCGACCCATTCTATCAAAAGAGGACTTGAGGGGAGCGACGTGGGGCCGGCTGGGTGAACGGGAGTGCACCGCCACCGCCACCGCGTCCTGTGCCCGCCCCCCTTGTTTCGGGGACCCACTGCTCACCTGAAGCAGTCAGTGCAACCAGCATCAATAACGCTTGCATGGCGACTGCGCGGCACCCCCAAAGAGCCAGGGAGGCGGCCGTGCGTGGGGACTTGCACTGCAAAGCTGCAAGACAGTCCACAACGGAAAGATGGCGAGAAACAGTGCCACGGGAGGCTCTCAGTCGGGACGCTCGGTCCTCTGGTGTTGGAACCGATGACAGGGCGATGCCCGGTGGTCACTGCCGCAGCAGCCAACGCAGGCGGGTGCGCACATCCCGCGGCCTGGACAAAATCTGGACAAGTCGCTGCACGACAGGCGGGCATTTCTTTCGTTTTTGAACATAGGAAGTGTATCTCACCTGCGAGGCAACGCTTTGTGAACAAGGAATGGAGGGGGGCAGGTGCCAGCAGCACCCTCACTGAGGGTGGCACTGAGGGTGGCACCAATGTGCCCTGTCCTGTCGAAGCGGCCTCACAACTTCCTGAACCCCGGGGGTTCAGGGAAGCCACAAGCCAGTCGTTGAGACCCAGCAGGCTAGTCTTACATGAGAGGAAACAGCAACGTAAGGGAGCGCCGTGGTGCTGGAAGCACCAAGTGACGCGGTGGAAAAGGCCCCTCGTCCACGCGCCGCCCAGCCACTGGCCAGCTGGCAGCGCCAGAGCAGAGGGAGGGCGTGCAGCGGACAGCCCCGCGGTGAAAAAGTTGGTTGGGCACACAGTCGGTGAAATGCGGGTTGGAGTGCAAGGGTGGGTAAGCGGTCGGTCAGCATGGCCGCAGCTGCCAGTAGTGCGTCAAGCAGTCAAGGCAGGCAAGCAAGCAAGCAAGCAAAGCACGCAACGGTGTTGCGAGGGTGGGGGGGGCGGCACGGAGCCGGCAGGCGCAACAAGCGCACAACATGGGAAGGGTGGGTCTGGCACGGCCTAGGAGGCGGGTAAGCACACAGCGCAGGTCAGGGGTGCGGCAACGAGCCTTGCTGGCCAGGCCGGGCGTCGGCGGGCGACACACGGCCAGCCCATACGGTGGTTGTGTGCACGGCAGGCAGGCAGTGCACCGAGGCCGCCGCGGGCAGCCTGTGGCGGAGGTGGTCAGGAGAGGAACTGGGTGACGTCCACAGGCTGCTGGGCCTGCGGCGCCTGCTGGCCGCCGGGTCCCGCCGCCGCCATCTGCTGCTGCTGCTGCTGCATGCGCAGCTGCTGCTCCTGCTGAGCCCGCTGCTGCTGCTGCTGCTGATAGATCTGCAGCAGCATCGCGCGCTGCTGGTCGGGCGGCAGCGCCAGCAGCTGCTGCTGCACCTGCGGCGGCAGCGTCGCGTAGATGGCAGACAGCTGCTGCTGCATCGCCTGCTGCTGCTGCATCTGTGCAGCGGAGGCCGCGGGAGCGGCGGCGGGCGCGGCGGCGGCAGCCGCCTGCTGCTGCGCCTGGGCTTGTGCCTGTGCCTGCGCCTGCGCCTGTGCCTGCTGCTGCTGCTGCTGCTGGGCCACGCGCTGCGCGTACAGCTGCTGGATGTACTGCAGCTTCTGCTGGGGCGCCAGCTGCGCAAACTGCTGCTGCATGTTCATCGGCAGCGAGGCAATCAGCTGCTGCATCACCACCTGCTGCTGCTGCGGGTTGAGCTGGTCGAACGACGGCTGGCGCGCGGCCGCCTGCTGCTGGCGCTGCTGCATCAGCTGCTGCATCACCATGGGGCGCATGTGGGGCGGCACGTTGGCCAGCTGCTGAGCAATGGCTGGGTCCATCTGCTGCACAACAGGATGGGGGGACATAAAGGAAACAAGCAGATCAGCAAGCAGTATTCTTTCGGGGAGGGCGCCCTTGGGGCTGCGCTAAGAGGGAGCGCGAGCAGAGCAGCCGCTTTGCTGGCAGGCAACCGCACGCCGAAACCCCTGCCCATGTGCACCATTGCTTATTGCCCTCACTGCACGCACACCAGAAACACACACAGCAGCGGCAACAGCGGCGCCACTCACCGCGCCGTAGCCGGCCTGCGCGTTGCGCTGCTGGCCCTGCTGGTGGTTGGCGCCCCCCGAGGCGCGCCCGCCGCCGCGGCCAGAGCCGGGCTTCCTGCCGCGCCGCGGCATCTCGCTGTCGTCGTCACTGTCGCTGTACTCGGAGCTGCTTGCAGGGGGAGGGAGGGGGCGGAGAGGCGGTGAGAGCCCAGAAGGGAGGATGGGCAAGCAGAGGGAGTTGAGGGAGGCAGGCGGGCGGGCAAATGTGGGACGGCATGCAGGGGTGGCTGGATGCCATGATTTGCTGCCAAGCAACCGGGGCTGCCGCATAATGGGAGCAGCATGGGAGCCAGCAGCAGGCAGGCAAGCGGGCTGTGGTAGGGCAGCCAGCGCGCGCACCTCTCCTCCTCCTCCTCCTCCTCCGACTCGCTGCTGCTGGCAGCCGGCGCCTCCTCCACCGCCCCCGCCCAGAACACGCTCTTGCTCCGCTTGGTGCCCAGCGGCAGCGTGCCGTGGGCCGCCTGCAGCGCAGAGAAGAATGGGGGCAGGTGCATAGTGCGTTTGTGCATAGAGGCAGGAAGGGGGGATGGCGGCCCCAACTTGCGCACTGCACACAAAGGCTGCCAATGAACACAACACAGATGGTGATGGATCGCATGGGTGCACGCACGCTGGCCAGCCAGCCAGCGTGCACACAAACACCCGACCTCCCCTGCATCCCACCCACCTGTTTCAGGCGGCCCCAGGCAGCGCGGCTGCTGCGCGGGCGCCGCGGGGTGGCGGTGCGCAGGCGGCGCGGGATGGGCAGGTCGGCGGGGGACTGGCCCACGGGGAACAGCACCTCCAGCTCCTCCTCCCCTGCCTCAGCACGGCGGGCCGCCTTGCGCAGCGCAACCGCCGCGGGGTGGTTTAGGTGCTTGCGCGGCTGGCGCGGGCCGGGCACGGCGGGGCCGACAGCGGGCGTGGGGGCGGGCGCCGCCACGGGTGCCGCCACGGGTTCCGCCTCCATCTTGGGCTGCTTGGCCAGAGGCTCCTCGGCAGCGGCAGCCTCCTCGGCGGGGCGCTTCTTGCTGGCGTCGACTGCCAGTGCCTCGGCCGCAGGGGCCGCGTCAGCGGGTGCCGGGACGAATGCGGGCTCCTCCTTGGGTGCTGCCGGCGGCTCCGGTGCGGCGGCGGGAGCAGGAGGGGCCTGCGGGAGGGAACAAGGGGGTCGAGCAGGCCGGCCTGGTGGAAGAGGGGTGGCACTACCTGGGCCAGCACGCTGTTGAACGCCAGGACTGGGGCTGTGCTCGGCTACGCTCGTGCTGCCGCTGCACCGTGCGCGCTGCCCTCGCGCCACAACGGCCACGCGCTGACCCAGGCAGCACCACCCACCTGCTCCTCCATTGGCGGCGCCTGCTCCTGCACTTCAGCAGCCGGCTCTGCCACTGGCTCCGGCGCCAGGACAGGCACCTCCGCAGCTGCGTCTTGCGGCTCCAGCGCGGCGGGGGCCTCGGCGTCGCCCGCTGCAGAAGGGGGCGGGAGCGGAGCGGCGGGAGTGTCAGACCAGCAGCTGCAGCCTGCAGCCCGCGGGCGGCCGACCCAGAGCCCCGCTACAGCCTTGGTCCTGCTTCGGCTCTGCGGCCGAGCCTGCCCGGGCAGCTGGCACCGGCACCAGGTGGCCAACGGCTGGCTGGCGCTCGAGGGCGGGGAACGGCCCCCAGTCGCCTCGTCTCACCTGCAGCCTGATCTTGCAGCGTCATGTCAGGGTTCAAACTCGGCTGGCTGCCAGACTGTCCTTCCACTTGCACCTCGACTGGTGCGGCGCCTTCGGCGTCCATGATGGGCGGGCAAGCTGCAACACTGCTCTCCTTGGCCCCTGCGCAGCAGCTGAATGGCCTACTGCCAGGTCACC